>CBVK0100189553.1:0-13884 GCA_900067695.1 Picea abies | reverse complement strand
AAAACTGTTTTGAGTCAGTTGGAAAAGGTGGGTGGCCACCGATATCCACCTAGATCAAAGAGAGAGGGAAGGTGAAGAGTCATGCATCCCAAGAGATATTGAGCTTGGAGAAAATATGGAAGCAACACAAAGGATATTAATGCATCCATAGGAGAGGATTGACCTGCATCCCAAGGTAGATTTAAGCATTTATATTAGTCTGTACTATGCAGATTTGGGAAGGCTGTACATCATTTAAAGGTGACCGTACAACAAGATGGAGGAACATAAATCGAGGCAACTATTCAAGAGAAATTTGGAATGATTTCCTAGGAACCTTGTCGTGAGAAATATATTTAGCAAGGATTGTACAATACAATAGTTCTCAAGCACAATTGTTGAGGAATATTTGGAGTCGGTGCTGATTATACTGGGCCATACATGCCGTAAAACAGAGGAATATTTTTCAAGGAAACTTTTTGCATTGTTTTCGAGAAGAATGTTGTGCAAGGAGGCTGAGATAAGTGATGTGTAATTAATGTTAATATTAATGTTGTTGTAAACTTATAAATATTTTCTAGAGCTCAATAATAAAATCTCCTTGAACTAGTTTTCCCCTTGTGGATTTTTCCAGGGGCATTGCCTAGAATTTCTGGTGTTCTATGGAGTGATTTGTTTGCTTCTCATTGGTATTCTGCTGTTTTTTTTTTATATCAGATTGCTTATTTAATGTATTTCTTCTCATATACTACTGTAGAATGCTAGTATTTTACTGCATTATAGTTATAGTGATATTGGAGGTTGAAATCAATATTTAACAAAGTGTTTTGAGCTCATATTTTCTACATGGTATTAGAGTTGGTGCTATGAAGTTCAATGGACAATCTTGACACTAGGACACCAATGACTTGTTGGGTCATTTTATTGGAAGAAGGAGGGGAAATAAAGGTTCTTTCTCAGTTGGATAAAGATGACTTCCAGTGTCAGGTACGAGGATAGGTTGGAGGGGATCTCCAACTACCTGTAGTGGAAGGTGAGGATTACAAGTGTTCTCGAGGAGAACATGTTGTGGATGTTTGTGACTACCATCGTGCTAGTACTTGCATCAGATACCATTTCTATAGACATCTAGGAAGTGAGAGAAGCAGGGGATTATAGAATCATTTTGGACGGAGTTAGAGACCATCTTATTTCACATTTGGTTAAGAAGTAGACAACCAAGAATATGTGGGATGCATTGAATAATTTGTATGAGGAAAACAATGAGAACCAAAAAATGGATCTCCGGGACAAGATGCATAGTACTAGGATGTCCAAGGGAGAGAGTGGAGCCTCATATCTCACCAGAGTTGCACTGGTGAAGGATGAGTTGACAACTATCAAAGAAGTTATTCCATACTCATTGTTGGTGCACATAGCCCTCAAAGGCTTCACCAAGGAGTGGGAATTTTTGATGAAGTGCATGATGGGGAGAGAGAAGCTCCCTGACTAGAGCATATTGTTGGATGAATTTACACAGGAGGAGATCTGGGAGGGGTCTTAGGAGAAGGCAATGGTTGGTTTAGATGAAAAAAATGTTTCTCTTGTGGGAAAGAGAAAGGAGAAAAATAAAGACATGAGTAAAATTAAATGCTTTTCATGTCACAAGTATGACCACTATGCTAGTCAGTGTCTGAACAAGAAGACAAAGAATAAGGAACCAAAGGTGTCATAATCAACTGAGATTGTTGAGTTTGTAGAGAAATTTGAGAAGGAATTTTCTTTGATGAATGGTCCCTTAGGTAGTGGCTGTCTAACATTCACATATATTGAAGTGTGGTTCATGGAATGTGGATCTTCTCGACATATGATGTGAATGAGGTCAATGTTCCTTAGTCTTTTAGAAACAGACTCAGAATGATTTATGGGTATTGGTACCAGCTGACAAATTGAAGTGACAGGAGTTGGAAGTGTTAGATTCCAACTAGAGTTAAGAGGTTTTTCGGAGGTAGCCAAGGTATTTTATATTCCATAGATAACAATTAACTTTCTCTCAGTGTCAGATTTAGAGATTTATTGATTTGGATTTTCTACTATGGTTGAGAGTTGTTATATCCAGATGGATATAATCTAGACACAACACTTTTTCTTGGTTCTAGGTATGAGATATTGTACAGGTTGTAGGGATGACCTGTGGTTGGGTCCAATGGATTTTTGGATTCAGATTTTGTGTCAGAGAGTGGGCAGGTTGCATGAGAGAGAGTTGATACCAGGGACTCAATCCTCTTCCATGACTCTCAAAGGACTTAGCAAGCATTAGTTGACATAGATAGATGCTCAGGAGAGTGTGAAGTCTTCTAGCAACATGTCTTTAGTTCATAGATCAACATAGGTAACAAAAAATGCTTCCAGTGCAGTGGGAGCAAAGGTCTCTAGTTGAGAGGGAGAAACTACAATAGCGGATGGGATGATGGATTTGGATACGAATTCTGGTGGAGGTACTAGAAGTATCCCTCACTAAGATGGAATGCTAGATTTTGTATCTCAAAGGTACTTCTGCATTGGAAGTGCCCAACATGCAGAAGTGATCGAGCATATTTCTCCCTAGTGACTTTATTTTTATAAAGTAACTTTATAAAGTGATTTTATAAAGTTGGGCTTTTTATTTTTTTAATGTGTAAAGTGAATTTATGAGGGTGTGGGTCACTTAAGTGACTTAAGTGATCTAAACGGAAAATTAAGTCACAACCGTTGATCTTATGAAGGAAATATTAGATCTTTACATCAATCTCATTGGAAGACCAAGGGTTAGGGAAATTACACATTGGAAATGCATAAAGGTGCTCTAGTGGAGAAAGAGGGCGCACTTTTTGAGGAGAAGAGAGAGGGAAGGTAAAGAGTCATGCATCCTAAGAGAGTTTGAGCTTGGAAGAAAGAGGGAAACAACAAGGAGGATAGACATGCATCCCTAGGAGAGGATTGGAATGCATCCCAAGGTAGATTTAATCATTTATATCAGTTAGTACTATGCATATTTGGGAAGGTCGTACATCATTTAATGTTGGTCATACAACAAGAGGGAGGAATAGAAATCAAGGCATCCATTAAGGAGAATTTTCGCATGATTTCCTAGGAACCTTGTTGTGATAAATCCATACAGAAGAGGACTATACTGTACAACAGTTCTCAGGAATGAGTTTTGAGGAAGATTTGGAGTTGGTGTTGACTGTACTGGGCCGTACAGGCCATAAAATAGAGGCATGTTTTTGAAGGAAGAATTTTTCATTGTTTTTGAGAAGAATATTGTGGAAGGAGGCTGAGATAAGTTCTATGTAATTATTGATGATATTAATGATATTTTAAACTTATAAATATTTCCTGGAGCTCAATAATAAAATCTCCTTGAGCTTGTTTTCCCATTGTGGGTTTTGTCAGGGTCATTGCCCATAATTTCTAGTGTTCTATGGTGTGATTTGTCTGTTGTTCATTGGTATTTCGCTGCTGTTTTTATATCAAATTTATTAGTTAATGTATTTATACTCATATACTACTGTAGAATGCTAGTATTTTACTGCATTACAATTATAGTGATATTGGAGGTTGAAATCAAGATTTAGCTAAGTGTTTTGAGCTTATATTTTCTACACTCTTTAGGGATTATCTTCCCTTTTAGTTCTCTTCAATGTAGGTAGGAGAATTCCAAAATGTTGGTTATGGGAATAACCTCGAGGACAATCACTTGAATTAAATTTTCCACGAGCAACAATAACAAGGTTGTAGGGTTTAAAGGTGTATGTTTCTTTAGCTATTGTAATGTACCCTCCCTTTATGTTATCTTAAAGGGGTGGGGTATCAAATCTTTACTTTCCTTATTCATATCGAAGCCTCTTTTCAAAAAAACCATCATCTTCTTCTCTCCAAGAGCTTTCCAAAGACTATAACCATGTTCAAATTTTAGCTTTGTATCAAAATTTATGACCTCCTAAAGTTAAAGACTTATTGCCAAAAATCTCTCATGCCCATGTGACACCCACATGGCATACACATGGTCCAATTGGCGCATACATGGTTACTTTCATGGCTAATGATGCGACACCCACGCGGTAGTTTATCCATCGAGGCCCCAAGTCCATCAACCACAGAGGCCCCCAGTTTATCGACACAGTACATTTGAACCCAAAATCCGATGGCTGAGACGTCTAATTTTTGACTACTAGGCGTCTATAATTCAACGTCTTGGGGTTTTTTTAAATCGTCGCTGACATCGCGTCAGATATCCGATAAAGAAATCCACTGTAGGATTTTCGACATTCCTCCATAAAAAATTCTACATCATTTTTAACACGTTCATCATATTTTAGGTGTCATATATTCGATGCCTAAACCATTGGATAGACAACACCCTAATCCGACACCCTACCTTGTCAGACGTACAACAACACCCTCAAACTGGTTTTTATTGGCATCGCTTAAATGGCGTCGGAAGGGATGATATCCATGTCAGTTAATCAACGGGTTGAAAATTTAAAGAAAAATAAAAATGATACTCATCATACCCAAAACAATATTGATTATTACTGAACATATTAGACTAGCATGTCTTATGATCACTCTTTTAATCAAAGAGGTTGGGCTTAGGCTTCCCATTTCCAAGTGCATATTCATTTGGAAAAAGTATACATTCAAATTGACCATGACTGAATACGTCATCTATCATGACTTCAAATTGAAAGTTAACAATTATCACGTTGTAGTCTAGGTTCATTTCTCCATTATGAAAATATATTGGTCTGGATGATCATTGAAACAAAGTGTGAGCAATTTTTCTCATTGAATGTTTGGAGTTCTGTTTCATAAATCCCTTCCTTATGTAAAAAATCATCTTGCAAACTATGGAGAGGCAGACTACTAAGAGAAATGGTAATGATCTATCTATGAGGATCCATAATGATTGTGTATGTGATCATGTGTACCAAGACAGATGGTTTCAATGCAAATATGCATAAATTACAATTCTATTCAATGAATCTTCCAAGAGGTTTATCCACATAAAACAACAAATGTTGGCCCATGGACGGATCATACTTTTCTTCTCTTAATTTCTCAATTCATTTATGCTACTTATATTATTAAGTGGTTAGGAATGAACAATAAAGATGATATCATGGATATTTTATAGCTCCCTTTTGGGGCCAATCAATATATTCTCATCTTGTTATTGCAAGGGACACAAGTTTATCATAGGATTTTGTCAGTTGGAAATGATTTGAAAATCAATAAATGAAATATTTTTATTTTGATCAATTACTATATAGAAACACATAAAACTTACATATTAGATCAATCAAGCAAGTATTGTAAAACTTATCATATTAAAAAAACCTCAAATCCACTCCACCTAGCTATCTACCCAAGACTTTCTTTTTTACTCCCATCTCGAAGCATTGTGTTTGAATAGGACCACTGAAATATACTAATTTAAATATCTAAGAATAAGATCAAGAAATGAGGAATGGAAAACCAACTGCAAAAATAAAAATGGAAATGAAGAAGATCAAGCCATGATGAATGGAAAACCAACTGTAAAAACAAGCATGGAAATGAATTTCCAAATATACCTCATGCTTTTTAGTATCTGCAAGCACTGGTACAACTTTGAACGGGTACCATGAAGGGTCCCTTAAATGATTTTTCCATAAAGAGTATATCTCTACATACTTTCACTACCAATCATTAGATTTTAACTTTCTCATGCATGCCTCTCTCCATGTCTGATACTGATAAAATCCAGCCATTACATTTTGCCAAAGTACAAACAATTAATGCAAGGAACAAATGCAATCCTCAACCCTTCATAAAAGAAATATCTACGACCATGTGCTAAGTCTGATTTTAGCACTCATGAACAACCAACATTGTATGGTCAACTCAAAATGATAAGTCCACCTAAAGCAATTTGTACCCATGAATTGTCAATTTCAATATCCACTCATGTATCCACGATCCATCCACATTAGATTACCAAGATGAATTTTGAAAAAGGTCATTTTGTTTTTTTTCAAGGAAAGTTTATCTTGGACACCATAATTTCTCCTTGGAAGGCAATGGAATGGACTAGGGAGAAAGGTCAACACTATTTTCTCCTTAAAAACGATTTTGATAAATCACATGATAGAGTTAATTGGTCCTCCATCACAAAGATGTTGCAGTCCCTCAAGTTTGGCTCCATATGTGTCGCCATGTTGAACATGATTTTCTCAAATTCCACAACATTTGTTTCAACAAATTTCTCAAATTCCACAACATTTGTTTCAACAAATAGTTTCCTCATAGAGTGCACCGTGCTTCATCATTTGATCAAGCAAGGGTTCCCCCTTTCTCCATATCTTTATGAGTTAGTTGTTGATGCCCTGGGATATTTACTAGAAGTTTCCAAGATGCAAGGGAAAATAAAAGGAATTTCTCTTCTTGACTGTTCAAAGATGGTAAACAATCATTTTTCAGATGATTATTTTCTATCAATTAGTGTTGATCAATGGCCATTTGAGGCTACAAGGGGTTGTCTTGACCTTTTATGTGCTGCTTTGGGTGTTGATGGTGGTGAGAAAAATACTGGTTTCTGGATTTTAGGTCTTGATTATCCTCTAGGTTGGATTCCACCTATGTGGAACCACATTTTTCCAAGTGTGATTTTGCAATGTCTCAAGATCCCATTTGGAACAAGATTTTCAATAGTGGCAATGTGGGAAGGGTGCCTCCATAAGCTTCAAAAAAAGCCCCACTCTTGGTAATTCAAATACCTTCCTTTAGTACATAACTTGATAATTGTATCATAAATCTTAAATGCCTTAAAACTTTACTATGTATTGTGTTGCCTCCCCAACAAAAATCAGTTCAGAAAACTGGAGAATATTCTTAGGCCATTTCTAATGGCTAAGTATGGTTGATTTGTCAAGAGAGGGTTTCCAATGATTACTTGAGACATATGTATTATGTCCAAGGATGACAAGGGTCTGGACCTTACCGATGTTCCTACTCAAGCAAGCATCCTTGCATCCAAGTGGGTGTTGAGGTGTAGTAATGGTTCCTCCCCTTAGAAAGTTCTACTGCACCACATATTTCAATCAACTCAACATGTGCTTAAAGTATGGCACACATTGCTCCACATTTTTGGGTTGTTCACCTAAAAAATCATTTGGGAGGCCTAAAAAGTGGTTTCCAAATTAGTCTAGCGGAACTTTTTGAGTAGTTGTTCTAAAAAGTGGTTTCCAAATTAGTCTAGCGGAACTTTTTGAGTAGTTGTTCATGTTGGGATTTGGCTTGGCATCCTATTTCGAGTTGGAAACATAAGGATCAATGCATTGTTGATATTTTTTGGTTTCAATTTCACATGTTGAGTAGGAAGGGTATAATTTTTTGGAGGGATCTTTCAGACTTTGAGACTAGGACCTAGAAGGACTAGACACTATTAACATGATAAAAAGACCTTATTTATTTTGATAGTCATGTTACCAAATATATTGTTGCATTGATTCCTCCTAAGGAGTTGTGGAAATTGAACATTGATATTCAGGGTCCTTTGTGGAAAGATTGGGGGTGGATATTTGGTAAGCACATCCAACAATACGACTCAAATATTTTTTTCTCCATATTACATCAGAAGCATGTCTTTTCCCCTATTCTTAATGCTCATTGGACTTCCTTTGAACTAGAGGAAAGTTGTATTCATAGATTGCACAAAGTATGGTACATTAGTCTCAACTATAATTATGGGTCTTTACATGGTTGGTTATCTAACAAGGGATGCCATCTAAGGAAAAATTGATGAAAAGTGGGCTCATGGATGGAATTTTCTTAGTCTGTCGCAAGCTAGAGATAGTGAAGCACATGTTTTAGGATTGAGAACTTGACAAAAAACTGTTGGCAACACAATCAATATCAACACTCCACTTTGTTTCAGGGGAACGTGCAGTGTAAAGAAACCATTTTTGGAGACTCCTGCTATCTGGTGCTTTTTGCATTTTCAAGGAATATTGCACTACCTTAGAGAAACTACAATGTTTACCATCTGGATATTAGGATTTAAATATGTTTTTTCCAATGAGATCAATCCAGTTCAGTCCTTTTGTTGTAACTAACATGAAGAGGTATGTATGCAATTATTGGCTAAAGGATTTTTTTTGATTAAATATGTCGAGACTCCAGATTCTTCAACATATTCATATTTTGTTTGTGGTCATCTTTTTGACATAAATAAAAGTATCTTATTTAGTAGCACTGAGGAAGAGGATATGGGATACTATATTATGTACCTTTCCACCTTTATCTTCTCTTTTGTAAATATCCTTTTGTTAAGACAAGATGTATTCATAAAAAACAACGACAATATATGTATTGCTTTCACATTAACATGTGAATTTTCCATGAAACATATCAAAGAAAAATGTCAATGCATAGAAACCTATTACATGGATTTTGTTTCAGAATTCACCTCAGAATTTTTGATGCATCTGTAAAGCCCAAAATCTTCAGGCTTGGAGAGGGAGACTACTAAAGGTTTATGATCTCACTATGAGGATCCATTATCATTGTATGAGGGAAAAATAACTTCTTTGTTTGATTGATATAAACTTGAAAGAGTGCCTCATAAAAAATAAAACTATCGGCAAACTCCCACCCCAAAGTTAATTCATGGAAAAGAAAGTCATTAGAACAAATGTCCTTACAAATTTTTTCTTCAGTGAATGTTACAACTATGAATATTTGTACATAGATCAGTTTCATCAACCATTGACATTAATTTATATTATTTCAATAAAATATCACAAAGTACCTCAAGGATATTTTTCATTTTCATTGTCCAGATAGGCTAGTGATCAGTTGAAATTCGTAGTGCGAAGTCCTGTAGAAATCAACTGACCATGAAATTTTAAATTTATGAAAAATAATTTAAAAATAGACATGCATTTCAAAATTTACAAGAATCTATAATACATAATAATAAAGTGCATTAACTTGTTGAGATTCTCTTTGTTTTGAGAATAGTTTAATATTATATATTGAACAACGCCAACCACATGAAGGTGGAAGCTCATATGGACCCTCCCCCCCGCACATCACTCTCAATTCCCCATACCCAATGCATGTACTTGAAAATAAATGAATTGATGTGAAACTATGTGGTTTTCGTCATAAATAAACATTTAGCATTAATTCATTAAGATATATCATTCATTCATTCAATTGTACGCAAATAAATCTTCATGATATTACTTTATATTATCAAAACAAAGTTGTCATAATGTTAATGCAATCACTTATTTTTCAATTTATTTTTTTGGACATAATGAATAAGCAACTCATCATCTTGTGCATCTTGATTTGCATTTCTTCTGGACTCTATGGCTTGTATTACTGTCGCCCTGGTCGTGTACTCACGACATTGAGGTTGCTACAAGAGGCCAAATTTGTTGCAATAAAAAAGAAGTGTTAAATTGATATGTTATGTTATTATTATTAAAAGTTTTTCATTAATAAAAAATAACATTATAGTGATTCTCTTTACCTAATGGGGCCACATTATGTACTTCATCTTCCTGTCTAGCATCATGTTTACAGGTTGACCCTCTACATGCTCTGGAGTTGAAACATGAAAGATTACAATTAAAATATGAGCATTTGCAATGAAATATTTTAAACTGTAATTCATACTACTTTTTTGTAGCACATGAATACATTCATTACTAGGATTCATGGCATGAGCTTCTGATGGTTGTTCTACATCATCGACATAATGTCTATCATCTCTTTCTTGCTTAAAACAAATAGGGATCCCTATTTCGTTTTGAGAAAAATTGAAGAATCTAACAATCTGATTCAATCTTGGAAATACATCTCCATATGGGGATATAAAGGAGGAGGCATTTTCTTAGTCATTGAAGCCTATGCCTTGGAAGAAAATGACACTCAACTATTATGGGTAAGACTTCTTGGATTATCCTTACATTTTTTTTCCTATCAAATCTAAGTTGATTTGGGGAGAACCCTAGATCGACATGTTATTCCAAGGTCCTTGATATTGACCATGTTGGACGGTGGGGTACTAGAATATATCGTGTTTGATTCTGAAGGAGAGTAGATAACAAGTACTAGACTATGAAAATTACCTTTTAGATTCCAATTCTACAAAAAACATGCTCATTTGTTTTGGGAATATATGTATAGGTCACTTTTGCATATGAGATCTAATTGGCGCATTTTTTGCACCATTAGAAAGATCCCGGAGCCTAGGACACTAACATAGAGGTGTGAGAAATTTTTGGACCCTGTAACCCCAAAAACATGCCCAAAAATGCCTCAAAATGGCTCTGGAAGGTTCTAGACCTCTATTTTCCAAACTAGAACCTGACACTAAAATGGCCCTACAAGCCAATTCCTTCAATTTTTCCAATCAAAAAGTACTAAGATAGATGAAAAATTATGTGATGATCCAATCTGGATCATACCTCCCCATTTGTTGGGGGGTGGGGGGGAATTAATACAATTCAATTATGTTTTCTTTAGATTAGAAGTTGTGAGTGGGATAAATAATTCTAACAAAGTCACCTTGTGTTAACACCTGACCCAATCATTGTTTCTTGCATCGACACATATCTACAAGCAAAAGCATGTCATGTGGTGGGATTTGAACCCTGGTGAATGTTATATTTTCTTTCACTGCCTGAAAAGACACCATTAACTAACCATAAATCAAGTTCATTTTCCCATCTATGTCAACTAGAAGGTTGGGAAAAATCCCTTGGCGATGTAAAGGGCTATCTCAAAAGGCTCAAAAGTTGATAGATGAAAGGACCAATTCTTAGGATTCTAACTTCTCCCAAACCATGGAAGACATGATGTAAGAGGAAGCTTCCTCATCCACGATACTCATGTAGATAATCAATTTTTTGAGAGTGAAGAGAATCTAGAATGCAACATAATGGGGGAATCATGGTTCCACATTTTCCAAGTCAAGGGTATTCAACCTAGAGAGTTGAGGATCTACCACTCCAATCGTAGTGAACATTAAATCCTTTACTAGGAATGGTAGATTTGAAGAGCCTCTAATGCTTAAATTGTTGAAAGAGACTATGAAAAATCTTTGACAATGTTGTAAGTGCAAGAAACATGAGTGTGTGGTCCTCCGTAGAGGAAAATTGGGCACATGAGGAGTAGATTTGACTTGTGTCCGAGTAATTTTCAAAGGGCCACTAGATTGTGGGTGAGCATTTTCCTTGTTGGAAGATTTCTAGGTTAATTGAAGCATAGGCGTAATTTTAAATTTTGGGTTCACTTCATTGGATGTATTGTAGATTCCTTGACAAGAGGGGTTGCTTTCTTGTGAAGATATAGAATAAGTGGAAGTTGACATAGCATCATGGTCATTTATCACTAAATTTTGTTAGGTAAATGGATTCTACAATGCAACCAATTGTTAAGGATTATAATTCATTTTTAATTGGTGAGTATTCCTTTGTGGGGTATTGTTGATCCTATTGTGTCTCTTGTTCCACAAGCATTGGATTTATGGAGGTCAAGGAACTGACGAGTGTAATAACAATGGATATCATAAATGGTGAAAGCGTGAGACGTATGAAGTTGGTTGGAGTTTCCTTGCCTAGGTTGGTTGTAATTGTGTTGATTTTGATTGGAATTTTTGTTTCCCATGGTGTTGTTATGAAAATTTGGTATGTTTCTCCCTCGCCCTTGGTTTTGATTTTTGTTGTTATGATTGTTTTTATTCCCCTTTTTCCTCTTTTCTTGGCTTCATTGTTTTCTATTTTGTTAGGCTTGTGCATTATGGTGTGCCAATAGTTGACCAAGCTAGGGATTAGGAGGGTGGACCAATTTTATTTGTAATGGTGGAAAAATTATTACGACAAAAAAATTACCATTGGTATGTGGTAGATACATGTGGAGCACCTTGATTGTAGGGAGCATATGGGTTATGAGGTGGTGGACCACCATAATAAGTGTTTGGACCCTCATATGAAGTGATTAGGCCACTATAAAAACTATTTTCCCTCCATAACGACCTCTAGAAAGAAAAGGCCTACTAGACAAAGACATGTTGCCAAATCAATTTGTCACTAAGCTTAATGCTTGTGATTACATTGATCCTATATGGCATGTGATTCTCCTATGGTTGAAGAAGGTTCATTTGAAGAATATATAGGGGCATTATGAATGACTATGTACAGACATTATGATTGAGAGTAAATGCGATCAAATTATTGGACATAAAGGATAACTTCTTTTTCTATTTGGGGAAGTGTAGTTTCCACATCTTTAGAAATGGTGGGAAGCAAAGACTTCAAAAGTCAATCCATTTAAGAGTTTATCACTTAGCTCAATTTTACAAAATCTCCTCCTATGTTGAAACTCATGAATATGGCCTATGATGTGTGTGGAAGTGATTTGGTGATAAGTAGTGAGGATTTCGATTGTGGCATCATGTCAAACAAGTAATTGAAAAATTGTCAAAAATACGTTAGTTATAGACTAAATTAGGATATGTGTTGGTGGCAATATCAACATACTACTTTCTTTTCACTCCTATGAGGATACGTTGGAAAATACTAAGCTTAATTGAATCATCAATAATGTTGTTAGAGGAACACGACAAAGTGGTCTTCTACATCTCTAACTTTAATTTAGGTATGTCTAATGGTAATTTAGTAGGTATAGCTAACCAAATTGGATCATGCATGATAGGATCATTTGTGAGGGCATAAATGTGGAAGGTTGTGGATAACCATGAATGGTAAATCCTTGGAAGGAGTAGGATTTGGATTAAAAGAGGGAGTCACATCAGGATTTACCCATACTGGAGAATTGGGAAGTGAAATGTTATCCATATTAGAGGTGCATGTAGCATTTTTACATGACTACATATGAAATGTTAGAAAAACCCCAAACAAAGGAGGTAGACCAAGGATTCTGAGGGAACACTGAGGTTGATGAGGATACAATGTGGCATTTATGGCTCAATGTGGAAGGTCTTAAACCAATATTGTGCACAAGTCCAATCCCTAAAGTTATGTGATTGCACAAGATTTATTAATCATTAATAGTTCGTTCATAGAAATGACTAGGATGAACTCTAGGAAAGGGTTGGAACCTCACTAATTGCAGTTACTCTCAAGCAAGAAGAATATTAATTCTAAAAATGATCCTTACCAGTGTTTTTTGGTGCAATATAGGCAATATTATCCCTGTTTTTTTGTGCTTCATTCTACCGGCGTGCCCTAGCTCTTGCGCCTCGAGTTATCTCCTCGCCTTGAGTTGTCTCCTTGCCATCTCTCTCTTCGCGCGATGGTAAAATATCCCTTGTTGGCTTTCTCTTCTACCTCCAGGCTTTGTCTTCTCCTCCCGAGGGCTCTCTCCTAGGCATGATTTGGAACAGTCCAAGATCTCCTCTCTTCGTGTGCGACGGTGAGTTTCAATGTTATAACAATGAGTCCTGTTTAAGTTTTAATGATTTTTATTTTTTTATTTTTTATTTTATTTTTATGTTTTATGTTTTATATTATATTTATAATTTATATTTATGTTATATTTTATTATATTAATATAATATAAACATATATTATAATAAATATTATATTAAAAATCATTATATATAATAATAATAATAATATGGTTGGATGGTTTGTTTGTATTTGCCATGTTGAGGGTTCAAACCATGCTTCAATGACATTTTCTCCCTAGGAGCCGATATTATTGTATGTTGGCCATTCCTTGATTCTCCATGAATAGCAGGAAGGCATTTCTAGTGTGGATGTAGTCTTCGTATGAACTATCTTGAAAAAATATATTATAATATATATTATATTATATTATAATATATATTATATTATATTATATTTATATAATTATGCCTCTTAG
>CBVK0100189552.1:0-13885 GCA_900067695.1 Picea abies | reverse complement strand
CATAAAAATCCAGATCACTTGCGAGCAAGTGTCCTCAAAGAATAAGTTCAGTAAGTGCGCCAGAGAGGGATGTTACATAGTTTCTCTTCAGTTTTGGATGGTGCAAATTCTTTATTTGAACTGAAATTTTCAATTAAAAGCACAATATATATACAAAGTTTTTAACAAGAAAGGGGACCATCTATCAAAGAAAGCTATAGCACTAGACGAGGATGGATGGTTTATATGTTGCATGGGACAACAAAGAAGGTTCATAGATCTTTGAAGGACTGCTTATTTGATAAAGTGTTTAGATACAAAGGTGATGGATCTGTTTTCATTTTTTTTGTATGAAAATAGTATAGTAAAACAGAGGAATTATCCATGTAATAAATAAGTACCTTATACCTTTTTGGAGCATTTTTTTTTATCAAAACTTTATATAGTTCTGTTTAAGAAGGCTTTGATAATATTGTTTCTGAAGACTGATATTGTATAAGACCTCTTTTTATATTTTACTAATATAAGTATTTTTTCCTACTAAAAAAGTATAGTATACACCCGTGTCCTTTTAGGTATATCAAATCCACACTTGCCCTTTGAACTTTCTATACTGATGAGAGAAAACGGTGATGGAAAAATATGTAAACAATAATATCTTTACAAAATTGTGTAAATTGGTTTAAGGTTTGGGAATTAAAGATTTTGCTATGGAATTATAAGCTATCTTTCCTCTCGATCAATCTTGGAGCAACAATTATCAACCAATGATTAGTTGATATGAGCCGAGTGTCAACTATGAAACATTTTCAACCAACAATTTGCTTACATAAAATTACCAACCATAGAATATGTGGAACCAAATGAGATAGAATAGAACAAGCCAACCTGACCATTTGTTAATAATGGTTTCATTTTGGAAAATTACAATCTATTCATTTCCTAAAAACTCTACATAATCAACAAGGTATATTACTCTGACACAACTAAGCAATTCTCATTGAAACATGGGTCTGAGGAACTCAAGCCCAACTGAACGCAAAATGTAGAACTGGTGAAAACAAACAAATCCAAACAAATTCAAAGGAACTATAAATTTGAAAAAAAAATGTGTCATTTCCAATCTATGTAGCGGATATCAGAGTAGCAAGATTCTGCCGAATTGGCCTTTTCTGTAGGGAAATTTGGCAGCGAAAATTCAACTAATTTTTTTTACAGTTTGGGTACCTTCTGACTATCTTTATAATATACCCCATGTCCTTGATACCTGTCTACTCATAAAAACAAAATTGATAAATTGTGAAGGACAGAGAAATGTAGAGAGAAAAGAATAGTATAGCAAGACAAAAATAGAAAGTACAGCTGTCCAGTACAGCTGGTAGTGTACGGTCATATTGTTGAGGGTACAATATATTTAACAAAAATAACATCTCTAAAACCCCAAAAACATTTTAAAAAACTTAAAAAACCTATAAATGTAAACTAAATCCCCAAACTTTTAAGGAAGGAATTATATTTTCTCATTTACTGCACATTCCTGAGGTTGAAATTCTCTAAAACTTAGAACAAAACGCATATTATCCTATATATGAGATGTATACTTCCATATTGAAGTCGTACTATTTTTTTTGGTTACCTATTTTCCTGTAAAGAGTGGTATTCTATTTTAATCTTACATCCTGTCTACACTCTCTTCGACATGTAGAGAATGGTATTCTCTTTTAATCTTACATCCTGTCTACGCTCTCTTCGACATGTCGAGATTACCTAATAAGATTTTACCATTAAATCTCCCCCACCTCTATTAAGTAACTTTGTTGGATCCCTTTGAGCAATGATGATTCACAATTTTAAGGAGTGTCTTATGTCATTGGGAATGTAATAAGTGAAACTGTAAAAGGATAGGCTGTGATGACCTGAAATTAAAGGCTATTGGTGATGATTGTAAAGAATCAAAATAATTCTGATCAAATCCGAATTGAGTTCATCGCATGAGCTCAAGACAAACACAAGACTAATGTAGAACCGATGAAAACAAAAAGTCCTAAACAAATTCAAAAGAAAGTATAAATTTAGCATATTAAGATGTTAATTCCCACGTATGTGTGCAGGTGACTCTTCCATCTCTTCAAAACACACAAAGGTAAATTAATAGTTTTTTACCATTAAACCTCCCTTCTTCCCGATCCCCTTACTGTAACTTTGTCGCATATTTTTGGAAACGGTGATTTAAAAAGTGCCCCAGGTCAATGAGGAGTGAAATTGCATAGCCAGATCGTACTGACGAAAAATTTTAAGCAACTAGTGTCATGCCTAATAAGCATGGAACTATGTTCGAACCCTCTGACATAATATTAGAACTTTCCGTGAATTGACATCAAATTTAGTATCAATATTTAATGTGTTTAGATATCACAATCACCGTGGTATTCCTTTGTTATCTTTTCCTTTGCTTTTGACTCTATAAAACATTGAAATAATTAGTTATGGGTTATAGATGTAAATTACAATGACATTGGAAGCTTATTAGCATGATTAATTGCAAATGTCTGGTTCAAAGGTAATTTTGAAGAGAAAATGATAGACATTAAGCAAATCCAAGGAAATGAGTTCATATCTCTTTCTTCATATTCACATATTCAATCTCTTTAAAGGTATCTAACATGTTGATTCATAATTTTTTTGTTGAATTGGTATTGTTACGTGTTTACTTATTATTAGTCCTCACATGGTTATAGCATTTGTATCTAATATTTGATTATTATTTGAGTACATTCGTTTGCCTCTTGACCACTTAGTATGTAGTTTTGGCATCCTTATTGTTGTGATGGATATCAATGTAAACATATTATTAATACTTGAATGTAAATATCTCATGAATCCACCAATCTTGCATAAACTGCTCATAAAGATGATGAATAGTTTTTATTTGTTTTACACAATACTACGTTAGTAATTTTGTTTGGGCTAACACACTCTATTAAGCTCAATGGAATTTTCTAATTTTTATGTTCTTGATTAAGTTTAGATACAAACCCGCACAAAATGGGCCTTGTCAACATCATAAAATCTAAATCTAGGATTACAATAGTGAGAACTGTAACTCTATTCATTCAATTTTTTGCATCATCAAATCCCCTCTCCTTTGTTCTTAAGAATGATTCTTTCTCTTTTCTCGATTTTATGCATATTTGTTGATCACTCCCTTTCATTTTCTTCTTGTTGTTTCAAACAACATTGCCATCAATGTGATGATAATCTATGTGTTATCAAATGTAACAACCCTCTGTTACGACAACCGATTTTTTTTTTGCATTAGGAAATATACATTACTATTAATAATGACAACCTTGGCACATCATCAGACATATTAATGAACAATATTAACACATTAACAACCTGCATGACATAAGATGGCACAACATTGCAGTGAATAATGATACATATATCGACACATTAACCCAATAACCAATAACCCATAACCAATGCATTCTTTTAATAATGAACCATCATAGTATAAACCATAAATTGCTCAATTTTTCTCATAAGGAAAATCATTAGTTAACATCAAGATAATTCATCCTAGTGTTGGGTCTAATCTATTATACTCAATCCATTCTTTAGGTAATGATTAAGAGAAATTTGTACAAGGTGGAGCTAAATAAAAATTAAGAATCATAAGTGTAATCACCATCAACGAGTCTAAGCTATACTCATGTCTAAGGGATCCATAAGAAGATTAGTCTTCACCTGTCACGTAAGGACATCATGTTACCTTACATATCCAGCTAAGCATAAAACGACATCATCCATGCTTAAACAACACAATGATTTAACATGTTACCCTTCATCATGTACCCAATTATAAAACCGATAAAATCAACATAAGAAATAAATAAGAATTCGACAACTTACAAATTCATTAAAGAAATTCAAGGAAGATCATAACTTATTCTTACACTTACAAATTCATTAAAGAAATTCAAGGAAGATCATAACTTATTCTTACATAAATAAGAGTGCATTTAATTTTCTCAATTTCATTAAAGAGATTAAATATGTCCAATTAGTTGTAACAATTAACATATAATTATATGTTAAGCTACAATCGGAGTTAAGAATCGAAGAGTTCTGGAATTTATTCAAACCCCTGAACCTATGCAAAAAAAATGATTCAGTTTTCAATTCGAACCTCAATCCAGTCCTCCGTCCAGACCTTCATCTCATCCTCCATCCGGGCCCTATTACAAAAAAAAATTCTAATAACAAAATTCAAAACAGAAAGAAATCGATGTGGGTAGAGTTGCAGTCGGAATGGAAGAGGTTAAAGGTAAAGGAACATCATTATAGGTGTTCAAGGCTAACAACCAGACCTCAAGGAATACTAATGAAGTGACTCTAATGAACATACAACTAGGTTCTTGTAGCAATTAAAAAGGTTTTAGGAAGTTCGAGCAAGCAAAATAGTTTTTTCCAGAGGTGAAGCACATACATAAAATTTCCAACAGTGATCTAAGAAATCAAAAGTCTTATGTAAACCATAAATAAAGCACTCATAGGAAAACTCATCAATTGGTTTGAAATTTAGGAATACAAACTTAATTGACCATTAATGGTGATATTCATAGGCTAAAACACAGAACCAAGGTAAGGAAACAAGGATGAATTCCAGGATCTATCGCATCCCCGGATCCAGTGTGAAATAATTCTGAAATTCGTTCCATAACTCCATATGATACTTAGTCTGACACTCCATCTGACACTTAATATGACACTCCATCTGATACTTACTCAGACACTCCATCCGACACTTAATTTGACATTCCATACAGAACTACATTTCTGGGAAATTCGAATTTAATTTTTCAGGTAGCGAATAGAGTTCAGGAAAGGTTGAGCCTAAAGGAAAAGACAATAAATAACCACATAAGTACTCAGGAAGGTGGAGCTATTGTTGCAACCCGAAAAATCATTCCACGAATTAAATACTTTGAAATAAAAAAAGAAGGAAATACATAGAACATAAATGCTCCAAAAATTTTGGGATTGTTTCTAAGGGCCAACAAAGGAATCCACAATGAACAAAGTTGCAATCTTTGATGGCACTTAACCTGCTCACAAATTCATAAGATTTACAAGCTTGGGTAGTGTAAGGGAAAAAATTTAGTTTCAAGAAATAAGTTAACATGCAGAGATATTTAAATTCAATCATCCAAAGTGGAGGTCGCTTGCAACGACTCTACAAGGAGAAATTTTCTAGACATCGACATTTCTACAGTGAATCATGTGAACATAAAATCGAAATTTATAAAAGAAAATAATTAAGGATTCATGAAGAGGAAAAAATTTCACTCCAATGGTAAATTCTGGGTTATTTAAGGATGACAACCAACTCAAAAATTAAAATTCAGACTGCCTACAAAGTGAAACATGTGTGAGCTATAGATTCGTTTTGGGTAACTGATTGGCCAATACATCAAACTGTAATTTATAAACAGTAATAAAGGAAACAAACAAAAGGAGGTTCGAAGTTCTAAGAAGTGGAAGAAATTTACTACACAGGGTTAATCATTTTTCCTTCCCCTTTGTAAGTTAAATTTGTTTTATGAAGTTAGGGTAGCATCTAAACACAACGATCATAATATTTTCCAAATTCCATTCTGTAAAACCTTGCAGCGATAAAGATCTTCGACTATGGATTGATTGGCAACAATCAAAGGATATTTAAATTGGTACCATTGTTTCAATTAGCAGTGGTTATAGAGCCTCCACGAAATTCTCATTCCAGGAAAATTTTAACCACTACACAGTGAAAACAAATCTACCAATTCGATTTGAGAAGGGGGTTTTAACAACAAATAATTAAAAATTCTGACAACATCGTAAACAGAGTTGTGTTTCCAGAAATTGAAATCTGAAACAGTAATCATAAGGGTTATTCATTTCTTCAGGGTTTTTCCCAAAAACAACCATATAAATACACAATCTTCTCCACATGCAACATAAGACATTTATGCATAAATCGCATCTACAAAAATAATAAATTAACTAAAACTATGATATGCAATCATTAACAACATCTGATAAATTAACATTGTGGGTATATATCCTAGCAGCCATTAATCATTTGAGGAATCAAGATGATAACAATTTTCAGAAATTTATCATCTAGAGTTCAATAAAATCTTTGAAGGACTTGTTGAATCAAGTTTATAAATAAAATAAAATTATGGTCAAATTATGATAACTCACACAAACCAGAGGATAAGCTAGCGTCTAGTTCACCTCACAAGGTCGAGCTACCACTCCTATCCGAGATGGGTATCCCAACTCCCACAAGACAAATTCAGTCAAGAAAAATCTGACAACATAACCTTACGCTTGCCAAAAAGTGATACTTTCCTCTTCTCTTGCATTTCTTTTATAGATTTCCTCTTGGTGACCTTTCCAATTGCACATTAAATTATTTTATTAAAAATTAATTAGGAAATATTCTCCCCCATACACTTGTCACTTAATCCTTTAGTTGCACCAAAAATTCATTTAATTTATTTAGTTAAATTGTCAATTTCCCTCACCCACCTAAAAGAATTCTTTAAAATGTTCATTGTGGTCCCTTTATTCCCTCAATTTCCTTTAATGACTGACACCCTTCTTAAAGTTTAGTTGACTTCATTTTTGGAAATTTCTTTAGACTAGATTTTTTTTTATGTTCCACATTCCTTTTGCATTTATATTCCTCTTTTTATCTAAGTTCGCTCAGGAGAAACCAGTCAATAGCACATGTCGACACATATATAATCAAATAGCATATCATCATATCCCAACATCATCATAATCCATAAGCGAAACAATCAATCATATAATGAACCGGATCACTTGCACGCAAGTGTCCTCAAAGAATAAGTCAGAGCAGGTGTGCCCATGAGCAGGATGTTACAAATATATATATGGTTCTAAGAAAAAATATCTATCTTTATATTTAACTTATAAATGCTAAGAAAAAATATTATATTTACAAATGCTAAGAAAAAATATTTATATTTGAAAAAAAACAATTGAAAAGTTTAATACAGAAGTTATAATGCAGATTATATATTCTTAAATCAAATAGACAAGATTCAATCATATGTATCTCGGCAATAGATCAAATATACCCGTCACGAACTATCAATGGTATCGATTGCATTGCACATATAAATGGTTTAATACAAAATGATAACAACTGAATCCCACGAAAGTTAATATCTCTGTACTTACATGTTGACAACCGATGAATACTCACAGCTACCCCTGAGTGGTCCCTCCTCCAAAAATCTCAGCTCGCTCTGCCTTTTTAATTAGTATTTTTTTCAATTCCTCTTCCTTGTGAATGTGGTGGTTTATTTTTATAAGTTTTTTAATTAGTCTTCGCTAAACACACATGTTTTGGTTTCTTATATTTTTGTAGTCAAACTAATAGGTGTTCAACCATGACAATCTTGTAAATTTTGATGAATGGATTCATTTTAGGTTTTCAATTTTTTATTGATGTGTGGGGAAGAGGTTATTTATAGTTGTAATAGTTATTGACATATTTATTGGAAAGAGGTTATTTTATAATTGTAAAAGTCATCATAAGAAAATATAATAACCTTTTCACATATTCATATATTTTATAGAGGATATAAGATTTATGTCTCCAAAACTAACATATATCTTATGGTTGGAATGCCTATATTCCAATAAAAAAATCTCAAAATTAATAGGTACAAATGGCACAAGCCTAATACAACAAATACATGAACTTACACATATGCTTTAAAACCAAGCTTTAATTTTTCACAAGCACCAAAATCATTTTTCATGAAAAAACCGAAGAGCTATCTTATGATTGAAATGCCATATACTTCAAATATAACTATATTGATCCGAAAATAACTAAAAATTGATGCACTAAGTTAAAATTATGCCTTTGGATATCATTGAGAACCTCGATCTCGAAAAACCTTCATTTAGGCCTTCAAAATGGCCCCGGAAGTTAAAACCTACTACAAATAGTAAATGGCCAAAATTGTCAGAAAATTGTTTTGAGCCAGTCGGAAAAGGTGGGTGGCCACCGATATCCACCTGGATCACCCAAAGTCATCATTTCCTCTTTTATTCCATTTCTTTTATAGATTTCCTCTTAGTGACCTTTCCAATTGCACATTAAATTAGTTTATTGAAAATTAATTAGGAAATATTCTCCCTCGTACACTTGTCACCCAATCCCTTAGTTGCACCAGAAATTCATTTAATTTATTTAATTGAATTACCAATTTCCCTCACCCACCTAAAAGCATTCCTAAAAATGCTCCTTGTGGTCCCTTTATTCCCTCAATTTCCTTTAATGACTGACACCCTTCTTAAAGTTTGGTTGAGTTCATTTTTGGATTCCTTTATATGTTCCACATTCCTTTTGGATTTATTTTCCTCTTTTTATCTAAGTTCGAATTTAACAAGTTTTTCACATAGACAACAATTAAATTTTTAGATAATTTAATCCTTCTTTAAATTATAAATTTAATTCCCCCCCTTTTCTTTTCTTCATCCGCCCCTTTATTATTTGTTTAATTATTTTTTTCCCTCTTATCCTACTTAGACGTAGGCTTCAAATTCAACTAGGATTAGCAAATTTTTAAGCGAAAGATTATAATTTAATAAACTTTACTTATACATAATTAATTTAAGGCTCACCATGTCAAGGTAAGATATTGTTTTCTAGGCACCTAGGTTCATTGACTCACTTGTTTTTAAACATTGCGAAGTTCCATTCAAGACGCACTACGTGCTCCAAGGGTGTCACTTGCCTTTTTTCATGTTTTAATTATGTGATGTGCCCTTCAAGACACACTACATGCTTCAAGGGTGCAACTCGACTTTTGACTGATTTTGGTAGACATCCAACCTTTGGAGTTAAAACTTTGCCAGGCAACCTTGTGGGAGACTAAGGGCCTCTAAGGAATAAGGAACATGCCTTATTGCATGCCCCTTATAATCTTTGCAAGCGACTGTGTCAGTCTCCCCTCATGACATCGTGGATCTCTCGAACTAGGTAATCTTTAATCTACAGTTCGAGCCATAGCGGGAGTGCTAGTAGGCTGTGGCAGGGCTGCTTCCACACATCTCCCTCAGTATCTATTGTAGTCATGAAGGTCCCATTTACTCCAAATGTGAGTATGATTAGCAAGATATCGTTATCCTTCATCCATCAACAAAACATGTCAGCGATCCATAAACATCATAATAATATATCAGCCATATGTCACATATGCAATAACATAAATACTCAAATCACAAACAATCCACTTCCTGACTCGATCCAGATTCCAAGGAGGTCCATCGATGCCATTGACATCCTTAATCATCAAGAGTCCTACACAATCAGGAGAAACCAGTCAATAGCACATGTCAACACATATATAATCAAATAACATATCATCATATCCCAACATCATCATAATCCATAAGCGAAACAATCAATCATATAATGAACCGGATCACTTGCACGCAAGTGTCCTCAAATAATAAATCAAATCAAGTGTTTGGAAGAGCAGGATGTTACATACACCCCCTCTTGTTTTAAACTTTGTCCCAAAGTTTCACAATACACAAGTGCAGAAATAAAGTACCTCACAATATCTAGATGTCTATCTATAAAAAAAAAATGGAAACTACTGATGCATATCATATGCGTCCTCCCAGGTAGCCGAGTGTGGACTATAATTGTCCCACTGGACCTTGAATTGATCAACAATTCAACACCATAGCGGTCGAATGCGATGGTCCAAAAAGGGGATTGGCTCCGCCGCGAGCGCATCCTCGCCCAACATCCACCAAGAACTCAAGTCAATCACATGAATAGGATCACTAACCTAAAGTTGCACAAATATACAAGATAAACATCGCATAATGCCTCAAAGAATGAGGCACAACTAGCTGTTAGGCCCTTCATAATTATCATCACACGATGTGCATTGACAAAACCCTTTTTTCGATCTTGCGCTTCTTCCAACCCTTTTTCTTATCTTTTGTACTTGTTCTTCCATTTCATGGATCGCTTTTGGTCCTACCAGGACCCCATCCTTGAGTCTATCCCAGCTCACATGTGTCTGACATGGTTTCCCGTAGAGAAACTTAATGGTGCCATCTTAATGGTACCTTGATGGTTGTTGTTGCACGCCAACATGACCAATGACAAGAACTATTCCCAATGTTTTTGTTGGTCCAAACACACACATATGCCACAAAAACTTCCAATTTTGGTGCGTTCCTTCAGTCACCCTGTCTAACTCAGGGACATGCTGGACTTAAAGTTCAGTGGTGTTCCCAAGGCCTCTTGGAAAACTCGTCCAAAATCGTCTTGCAAACACTGGTTCCCTTATCATATATGATTCTCTTGGTATGCCTGATAGTCTCAATATCTTGTTGATATACACTCTAGCTATACCTAACACTCGATGCATCATACACATAGGGACAAAGGTGTGCACTCTTCATCAGAGTGTCAACTATCACAAAAATCTAGTCATGCCTCGTCGTCTACAACAATCCAACAATAAGGTCCATTGGAATGAGCTCTCATTTTGATTCTGGAAAATTGTTTGGCTGTAGTAATCCTATCGGATGTCTAAATTCAACCTTCACTTGTTGACGTCCTAGACACCTTGTCATGTAGATAACTATGTCTACCTTCATCCCTACCAAAAGAATGAGGGATTAAGGTCTACCCTCATCTTTCTGACTCCAAGATGAACCATGTACACTACTCTAAGAGCTTCGTTTAAGGTAAAAAATTCTCTACTTGTCAATGGGAGGTAAGTAAATCCGGTTAATATATCTCAATAATCTCTCATTGTCCACCGTAAATCCCTCAAATTTTAGTATCAACATGGTGTTTTGTCTGATAAATTCCTTAACTTCTTCATACCGATCATCGTGGCATTGTACAATTAGAATCCTTTCACGTAGATTTGTCCGAAGAGGTATCATTGAATATATGCATGGTCTCCGACTCAACACATCTACCACTTTGTTCACGATTTATTTTAAGTATGTAATCTCAAAATCGTACTCTCTAAGAGATTATGACCAATTCCCTTGTCACACGTTCAAGTCAGTGGTCTGTTTCTAGTTCAAATTTTCATCCAATCAGGTAGTGTATCCAAAATCTCAGGGAATACATGATGGATAACAACTTCCAATTAGTCATTGCATAGTTATCCTCATGCTTTCCTAACATCCTCAAGATGTAGGCAATCATTCGATCGTCTTGAATCAAGACTCTACCTAAGACTTCCTCGGATGCGTCGGTGCATACCAAGAAGTCCTTGTCCATGTCAGGGACTTTTAGTATCGATGTTGTGTAATGATCCCAAGCCAAATTTTTCTCTTCGAGTCACTAACTACCACTGATTTGTTGATGTGTAGGTGTTTATTGAGTTATCCAATTATTAAGTACATTCATACAGATTCATCCAACACATGAAGATCATGATACATCGAAGATATAGAAACACAAGAAAAGATTTGACCTTTATTATGAGCAATATGGAATCAATACAATAGATAGTCGATCTGGAACAATCCTTGAATGGGTGGAAAGAAAATAGATATGAGCTACTACAAAATCATCTTTCGATACAAAATAAGCCTCCAAAGGAAGAATAGGAAATGAAGATCAATACAAACAAATCTGACTGCCAAATCTCCAGCTGAAGAATGCCACGCTCCACTAGAAGACTGAAACCCTCAATAAATCTGAAGAATGCCACGCTCCACTAGAAGACTGAAACCCTCAATAAATCAATCCCACTAAAGGAAGACTCCAAATGAGTCCAAAATCAGCAAGATGATAGATCAGGGTGGTAGGATCACCCTCCTGAAAACTCAAGCTGAACACCCAAGGAAAACCCTTCCAAACTCTAAATCTTATGTTGAAGTTGTGCCCTCCTTGATGCTTGAAACCCTAGGTGGTTCAACCCTGATGAGAAAAGCCTCCCAATGCCCTAAAATTCCCTAGGAGTGTAGATCAGGCTATAAAAACCCTATAGGAGAATTTTTAGACTCAGATTCCATATGTAGCCTTCTAGATATGAGATTTACTGAATCATAGGATGTCCTCTTAGCCTCCAAGATGTCCCACTCTAAAGTTAATTATTTGATGCTGATAACTCTCCAAGAAAGCCCTTACAATGCTGATAGTGCCCCTGCAAGTAAAACCCAAGTGTCGGAATGGCCACAGGCTCTCTTGATAAGCTGGATCGAACCCTCCTCTAGAAGATGTTGCGCCCTTGTTGGAAACACAAGAATAGTACAACCCAACTACCTTCTGAAGCGCTGGATAGAAATATGTTGAGACTAGAATGGTGTGGAGGAATCTTTTATCCCTAAGACCAAGCTATGGAACAAGGTGAGTAGGTATTTCACCACTGAGTTGCTCACAAGGGTTTGTACAGCAAAACCCCCAAATTGAATTCTCAAGAGCAATAGTAAACAATATACCAAATCCAGAATGAATAATAGGTGCACCCTAACCTCTTACTTATACTTTTCCTTCTAATTCTCTGTTGAGTTAGGTTAACTCCCAGGGTTAACTCCTATTCTTTTGTTGAGTTATCGTTTACTCCTTTTATCCTTTTTCTTTCTCAAGTCAACTTAAAAATATAACTTTACTCTAGTTGACTTTCCCCCTCAGTGCGAGACTATGACCTAGTGGGGGTGCCCAGGCCACTGAGTCTCCTCATCACCTCTATCTCAAGAGGTGGGGGACATTATAGTCTCCCCTTCTTGAAATTGCTTGTCCTCAAGCAATTCCAAACCTGCTTCTCTTACCACATCTTCCTTCTCCCAGGTGGCATCCTCAATGGGTAAATCCTTCCATATGATTAGGTACCCATTGATGCTTCGGTTTCTGAGCCTCTTCTCTCGGACTTCTAATACCTCCTTCGGAATCAAAACAAGTTGTCCCTCCTCATCCATGGGGGGTAATACCTCAACGGGTCTGATGTGTTGGCTGAGGTCTTTCTTAAGGTAGGAGACATGGAAGACATTGTGTATTTTTCTGCCATGAAGAAGCTCCATCTCATAAGCTATGGCTCATATCTTCCTATTGATTGTGTAGGGCCCAAAGAAACGTGGTTGTAATTTGTCTGCTCAACTCCTTTTGATGGACGCTTTTATATATGTTTGGAGCCGTAGGTATAGGTCACCAACCTCAAAAGTACGATCAAACTTGTGTTTGTCTTCTTGGACTTTTTGTTGGTTCTGTTCTTTCTGTAGATGATCCTTCAGCTCCCTGAGAATGTCCTGGCTCTGTTGTATCCAATACTATACCATATATGCTCTGTTGTCACCGAAAGAAATCTCCCCAAAAGATAAATGGTCGTAACCATACAAGGCCCTGAATGGTGACATACCTATTGACATGTGTTGGGTAGTGTTGTAGCAGTACTCTCCTAAATGCAACCATCTAGCCCATGCTTTCTATTGTCCTGCCACATAATTTTTGAGGTAGCCTTCCACCCACTTGTTGACTATCTCTGTCTGTCCGTCCGTCTGAGGGTGATAGCTAGTGCTAGGGGTCAAAGCTGTACCAACCAACCTGAATAATTCCTGCCAGAATGTACTCATGAACCTACTATCCCTGTCGATGACAGTGGTCTTGGGGAGGCTGTGCAACCTGAAGATCTCCCTAAATAATAGTTCGGCCACCTGTGTGGCACTGAAGTCAATATCTATGGTGAAGAAGTGTGCAAACTTTTTCAACCTGTCTATTACTACAAAAATGCAGTACTTCCCTTGTGTCTTTGGCAACCTGGTGATGAAATCCATGCATATGCTCTCCCATTTGTGCTCTGGAATGGGTAAGGGTTGTAGTAGTCTT
>CBVK0100189551.1:0-13887 GCA_900067695.1 Picea abies | reverse complement strand
GATGCCTAGACACTGTACTTTTTAAAGCCTTAAGTACAGACTCTTGAACAACACTAAGAAAACCCTCAAGGGAAGCATAACAAATCCACAATAAGAGAATCCCCCAAGCATCCAGGACATAAATCACCACTATATTGATGAGGAGGCTGATATGTGGAAAGTCAATAGAAAATACCTCAACTTCCTCACATAAACCATAAACCTTAACCCTTTTAGAATCAATGCCACATATGTTTCCATAGGGTCGAGTTGTCTTTAAACCAATTTGTTCCATTAACTTTAATGAAATGACATTTGTGGAGGCCCCATAATCCAACATATAGTTGTTCAAGTGGATAACATTCATTCCTAATGAAAGATATAAAGGAGGGTTGTTGTCCTTTTTCTAATCGAGATACATAGTGTTTAGAATGATGGGAGGATCTTCCTTCTTAGTCTATACATGGAAGAAGAATTCCCTCCGTACAGAAGGGATTTTTCACGTTTCTATCATGGGAACCGTCATATTCAATTTTCCAAACATGGCTGCAACGTCTATGTTAAACTGGATCTCATATGTGGGAGATGTCTTAGGAAGAAACTCGTGTAATGGAGGTGGAGGAGGTGGGACCACATTCTCTACAGATGGAGGAGGAGTGGCGAGCTGTTATGGAGGGATTGAAGCTTTATTTCTTTTGGTGTATGTCAAATGTTCCCTCTTCCTTAGCTCCTTCCTATAATCGTATGTCAATTGATTCAAGGCCTAGATTCTTCCCTCTCTTTTCCCCTATCTTCTGGCTTCGTTGATATATTCCTATGTGAATTATTCTTCTTGGAAGTTACATATAATATCCATGAAATTGATACTGTCGGAAGAATATTCATCTCATCAGGGACACTCTTCTTCTTTGTGAGGCTCTTGGAATGGATAACACCAAGATGTTTGTTCTGTGTCAACCATCCCAACTAGTTTCAAAGTTTTATGGGACTTTGCCTCTTGTTGAGGCCTCAGTTTCCAACCTGTGGCATCTCTCTGCTGTCTAGTAAATTGAGGTATGGATGTAGATTGATTTCTCTCCACAGTAGTCAAACCACCCATGATCTAATTATGTGCTTGGACAAATTAAGTATTCATCTAATCTATATTCTAAGTCAAGAGGGAAATCACATCAGGGGAACTGCTACTGGAAGACTTAGTCTTTGCTTTTTCCTTGACATGAGGATATTGGAAAGGATATAACTTTGAGTCAATAGGATTTTCTTCAATCTCTGCACTATAATATTTGGATTGTGCCAAAGAACTAGGCTTCTTGTTCTTCATAATACAGTGAAATTGCCAATCAAATGCAATCACATAAAGGAGATGAACTGTTGTAGTAGTAGGATGAAAATATGTTGGAATTTGACTGTACAATCTATCAAATCTATTGTCAAATTCACTCACTATCTCGTTCTTTGTTTTCTTTATTTGATTGAATTGGGCTACAATCATCCCATTATCTTTCTTTGTTGTCCATTTTCTCTTGAATAATTTGGAAAAATACTCATAAGATTCCAAATCATTGTCAGGTTGTCCTCTGAAACACCTCTATTAATGTTTGGTCAAATATGAGGCTAGTAGCCTCATGGTCACATCCTCATGTTCCACTTCTGCGCTTTCCATGTCTTGGCCAATAACATTAAGATGATCACTTGCAGTGATGACATTGTTTCCCGAAAACTTTGGCAACCATTTGTGAGACTGTTTTGGCATTGTGTTGGGGTATCCAGGGATGGTGGCCATGTTAAGGGTTTTGTAAAGGTATTTCTCCCAAGGGTGAGCCATTGGAGCAAGGGGAAGTGTACCATGGAATTTTTTTTTGACAATGGGAGACTTGAGGGGAGGCCTTCTTTAGTAAAATTTAGAAGGTTTGAACCTCCCTAAGGGAAAAGTATTAATGGAAGATGGATTCTGGGAAGGTGGAGTCATTAGATGAGCTTCAAGAGGAGCTCACCAAATGTAGAAATGAAACTTCCTTTAGGTGGAGTCACTAGGAAATATAGGGAAAGGATTTGGGATAACTTTCCAAGGTGTCATTAGGGTTAAGAAGAGGATTCAAAATCCTCCCCGACAATGTTGCCAAAATGTTATTGCACAAGTTGTAGGCTGGGAAAATCTTGATACAACCACAAAATTGAGACAACTAAGAGAACATGTACCCACTATCACCTTAGGTATTTTTTCCTGCCACTTTAGAGATGAAAGAATCACCTCAAGGGGGGGATCTTGGGTGGTCCTAGGGGGAAATGAGACGAAAAGTGGAATGATGGAAGTGTAGACACTATAGGTCAATATACTAAGTATGGAAAGGATTTATAAATAGTCTTGGTGGTATTTGAAGTTTGTGAAGAGGAAAGGGTACCCATAAAGAGTGATGTACCTGCCCGAGACACAAGAACAAGCCAAGTATATGTGTATAATGTTAGGTGGAAAAGAAAGTTAATCTTACTTCTCCTAATTGCAGAAAAAACCAATGATGTATATCAGAAACAACATGATAATGACAGCTGCAAAATAAAGTTTCTCAAAGCTTAGTGAAAGGTACAAGAGACAAGCTAGCAAATTGACTAGTTTAGCTCAAGAAGATAGCACAAAACTTTAGAAACAATTTAAGGCTGTTATAAAAAAGTTCTAAAAAAATATTTATCAGTCTTATGGATGTAACAACAAGTTATTACAACAGAGAAATAAGCTGTCAAAACTTGCCAACAATCCACCCAAAAATTACACTAACCTTGTTAGATTAATGTGGCAAACTTTTAGCAACTTTCAATGGTTGAGTAGTGAGTTATTAATAAAAATGTATTAGGTTTTATGCCTCCCTAATGGCTGTACATGAAATTTTATAAAATAATCAAGAAATACTTAGCAAATTGATATTCCCTAGTGGCTCAACCAAGAATATACAACATATAATTGATTCCAAATTAGACAATCTCAAAAGAATGATTTTTTACTTTTACCAAGGAAAGTATTTTATATATCCAATGAAAGAAAGCATATTAGTTCCTTTAATATTTGGGTGAATGGAGTATTTAAACACATTTTGGATCAAAAATATCCCTAGGGGTGTAAATACTCTTAGTCCCTAGGGTATGTTAATCAAACTAGGGTAAAATCTAGGAGGGTATACACACTCATATTCCTCCTAGCAACCATTGGAAAATGACTTGTAAACTTAGAAAAATAGATGAAGATTAGTGGAGGGTGTAGCGAACATACTCCTCCTAGGGTTTCAATGAACAATAACCAAGAAAGAGCAAGAAATAACTAACAAATGCATATTTTTCCTTACCAATTCCAACAAAAGAGAGATCAAACCCTAGTTCACCAAGAAAATTACCATCCAATAGCAAGAAAGCAAACCTAAAAGAGGTGTGAACCACCTTATCTCATCCAATAACAAATATATAACACCAAAAATAATTTCCACAAGAGATAAACAACAAGAATCCTCATGTATAGTGAAAATTTCAGCCAAGTACTTCTCACAATGGGAGAGTTATGATATGAAATGGGATTCAAATGATCTCTATTTATAAAAAATCTCTTAAACATAGTTTGTACACAAAATTTAGGGTAAAACATAAGACAAGGGTTCAAAAACCCTTATCTTACCCCTTTACAAAGATAATATTATTTAATTCAAACTTAAAATTTTAAAAAGTGCACAATAGAAACCCTAGAATGACATCACCTCTCTAAGGGTGACGTTTTGACACTTTGAGCGGGTCGTTGGAGAAGAAAGTTGAAGTCATTGGGGCTCATGGACCTTCCCTCTCATTCATTATATCCTCCTCCCACCAAGTCATACCAAGTGCCAACAAATAGGAACTTCACCACCAAAACGCTAGCCCCAATGATGACACCAACTCCTCAAGGATGATGTTTTGGCCTCTCCAAGCAAATTGTTTGGCATATGAGGGATAGGAAAGGTCCTTCAAGGTGTCTTGTAGGCCTCCAAAGGCAAGTCATAATTATCCAACATGTGGGACCTTGGCATTCAAACTGTGGGATTCAAGCCCCATGGAAGCCCAAGCTAGGCTTGTTCCTCCAAATCTATCCACCAACTGGGTCCTGCAAAGACAAATGGATACACCCTCCAAGGATCTGAAGTAAAAGCATAATGATGAGTAATTCAAATCAATAAAAGAGCCATTCAGTAAAGTACATCCATGACACCTCATCTAAATAAACTAATGCTCCAAGACCCTATGCAATTTACAAAGTTTGAGTATGGGAGGGTTAACAAATCGACCTATTGGGTGAATCAAGCCTCAAGTTTAGGGGTGTTTCCCGAGGGTACCTCCTTCTAATTCATGTGGGTAAGGTGTCATGGATGAAGGGAATTTTTTTTGGGCATGGGATTCATGACATGCAAGGGGTTGTAGTGTCTCACTTATGGGTTCCTTTGTAGAGGGTGTGATGCACCTTCATTTGTTCCTTTGTAGAGGGTGTGATGCACCTTCATTTTCAATGCATCCTTTTTTTTAAGTCCATTCATTGTTATTAATTAATTAATAGTCAAAAACATTGGGTACCCCCTATTGGTGAATGGATTATCTTGGGGGGGAGTACGAAAATTCCACTTGAAGCTAGAGGTACATAGAGTGCCATATGAAAGGAAAGAAAGGGACACCATATGAATGTACACATCTCAACAAGTGGGAACATTTATATAATGTTAATTTTCTTTTGCACGTCTTTGATTTTTTAGAAGAAGCTTTTCATTTCTCTCAAGACCTCTTTGGGCGAGCACCTGGAAGGTTCATAATTAAGATTTATCTTTTTCCAGCCACAAGCCTCTGCCTTCATCCCCTTCTTCCCATGAAGTGAGGGACAACCCCTTCTTGGGTCCTTCTTCCCATGAAGTGAGGGACAACCCCTTCTTGGGTCAGTACACCTAGAAAACCCAAAAGGTGAGGAGATGAGGGCCTCGAGACGTGATCTTCTTAGTTTTCCCAAAAAATAGGGATAGCATGGACCATGCATCAACAATGAGGTCAACTCTGTTACGTGGTACAACTAGAGTGTTATCTTATGGAATATTAGGAAGGACCTATCGAAAAGAAGGCAAAACTTGAGAAACATTGTTGGTGATGACTACATTAGTGTATTCGTCCTGTACACACACATCTTGCTCATATTTTTTGGCTGTAGTGGCTTCATTGAAAACCTCTAATAACAATTCCATTTTTTGTGTGAGGGATTTGTTGGTATGCGTGACTATTGTGATCCTTTGCTCTAGTTGGTCGTTGGAAGCTTAGATAAGGTGCAGGAGTTGGTCGTTGGAAGCTTAGATAAGGTGCAGGATCTGTGGTGTAGACCATGTGGACAACTCTCCACTGATGGAAATGGAATCCAAAGGCAGCTACAAAGAAAGCGACTGATCGCTTGTGATAGAATGCTCAGAAAATATGGGGGTACTAGCACCATCTAGGGTAGTTGAGTGAGCTTTGAGGCTTCACACAATCCTGTCTGTGACCTTCAATGGATGTGTTGTAATAATCTTTGTTTTCTCCAATATATCTCACCATTGTTGAGGGTCCAGTAGCAGAGGCACAATATTTTCTTTAATAAAAGTAGTGTTAGGCACTAACTGAGTTTCATCCTAGGAATCTAGTTGGTCCTATGGAGGGTCCTCATCCATAAGAATATGGGTTTCAGGCCCTATCTTTGGTTGTGGAGGAGAGGATTTTTCGAGGTTCATGTGCAGGGGGATTGAGACTTTTGGTATTTGAGGAGAAGTGGAGGGGAATAAACTAGTGGTACCGACAATTGTGATGGGATGGGTAGTAGAGTTTGGAAAAACTGTGTCAAACTAGTTATGGGTTGGGGATGATGGAGGTATGTGCATGATGGTGGTGGTCCCACCATTATGTGGAGTGGTGTATTCCTAAAAACTAGTGGTATATTGGAGTTGCATGGTAGGGTCATCAATAATATGATGATGGTAGGTGTGGATGGTGAAGTTAATGGGGGGGAAAGTCTAGTGCATGTCTAGGATGATGGTAGGTGTGGATGGTGAAGTTAATGGGGTGGAAAGTCTAGTGCATGTCTAGGGTGGGGTGGTATGCAATGGAAGTGGAGTGGTGTGAGAGTGAGGTGAGATGGAGGAAAGGGGGGTGGCTTCAGTGATGATATTATCATCGGGGGATTGGGACGGGGATTTGGTATAAAACTTCTTCCGAGGAAAAACCGAAGTTAGGACCTCTCAAAATTTCTTACTTGATATTGTGGCGTTGTCAGGAATAGATGACAAAAAATATGAACTGTGCCGCTTGACAACACTTCCTCTTCACCTTCATTTTCCTCTTCCTCTGAGCTAGATGGTGTCCGGTTGTGCTTGGCGGAACTAGTCCTGACACTAGAAGACTATGTAGGATTTGACCTTTGTGTAATTGTGGGAATCACATAGGAGACACCCGTCTTATTCTTTTCGATAGTGACCCTAGGACATAAGGTGAACTTCTTATTGAACACAACCTCATCCAAGTAAAATGGTAACAAATGCATATGAAAAAGAGGTGGATCCACCCCTAGAGGCCACACAAATGTATGATCCTGGCTCATCCTGAACTAGATATTGTGGCTATGCTGATTAAGTAGGGAATGTGGGATCTGAGGTCTCTGTGTTGTAGCAATGAAGTCATCATACCATTGTTCAAAGGTGACATTGTGCACAACCTTGTTGGTGGATGCAGGGAAAAAATGACATGGGTCAAAAATCTTGGAAATACGACCATCGTCATTGCAAGTGATACTTCACCCCCTTGGTGGTTGCAACTTCCACATGGAAAAGGCAATGATAAAGTAGCCATATATGAAATAGCTGTCACATTCATGCGCATCCACAGAAGCATGGAACAACTCGATGAGCAAGTATTTTCACTAATCCATAGGTGCACCATTCTTTCTGAACTTTTCCACTACGATGGCATCCATGGTACACTCTCCCTTTGTGTACTTTCTCATCACCTTCTTTGTAATCAGGTAGAAAGACATGCATAAATTCTCATCATTAATAGACACAGTGTGTGTTCCTCGACCTCCACAACGTGTACTATATTTTTCATATAGGCTCAGTTCCCCTTTCTTCTTACCTTGCTTCCCAGATCCTTGGAATCCTTCAATGACATCTTGGCTCTGCATGGATAACCCAGTGAGAATATGGATGCCATCCACACGGATTGGGTAAGCCTGGTCTAACTAGAGGGTACTTTTGTGCACTCTGCTAATCATAAATTTGGTGCATCATCCAACTTCTCCAGCAGTAACAAATATAGGCAGGTCACAGAGACAAAACAAAGTGGAATCTCGTAGGGGAATGTAGTCAGGATTCCATGGCCACTAGAAATCTCCACCAGGAAATGTAGTTCAATCCATGAAATCATTGGTATCCATTTGTGGAAATTATGTAGCGTTGGTAAAACCGATGTCGACCAACATGGTTTGTTCAACCTTCCCATGCACATCGCCTTGAACAATGACCCATGGATCAATAAAATCCGCTAAAACAATTGTTATGAGCCCCCACAGACCAACTATGCAAACCATTGGAACCAATCGACATTGGTAAAAAAATAACACCAGGGGGAAAGGTTGTGGACATATTCTTACAAGGTGCTCAAGAGGCTCTAGGACTAAATTTACAAGCAACATGATGAAGATACAATAATCATTGGGTCATCAGGAAAAGGGGATTATATAAGAACCATGTGGGAAGTGGTGCACTCGACATGCATTGAATTCTGTAGGGTGATAATAGTGGGCATTAACATCAACTAAATCCATTGAACGCGAAAAGATACATGATGCGATTTGGGAAAATAAATGCATATACCAAAAGTTGCTAATGAGACTTTAGAGAAACTAAGGAAAGTAATGATCAGGTGAGTGGTTAACCGAAAAAAGGACAGTAAATTATTAATATTTAATTGACTATGATAGGAAGATACATGATGACAATTAAAAAGGTACTAACAGAATTTAACAGCCCACATGACGACACAATGGCATGGAGTTCAAACTTTGACAACATTAAGTATGAGATGATGCGATTTAAAATTCCTTGACCACAAAGGTGATATCTGGGCTAGATTATGTGGAAAGAACTATGAGACTTATAGGGTCAGTGACAGCTAGACACATCACCATTTTATTAATGAAAACAAAAAAACAAAGACAAAATTGGAAATCCTACCTACGACACTCTCTCCTGGAGTTAGGAGCAAAACAAAACTTGATTTATGAAGCAGAAAGGTATGGATTTAGGCATGCACCATTCACCCATCCTGATCGAAGAAGTCTATAAAGTTGCACTAATTGGACAACTCCAGGGTCATGGATTTCTGAAACTATAAAGATCCAAGCCAATGAATTTGGAACTTCCCTCGATGTTTCTGATACTTGTTTTCATATAATAGCACAAGGTCACCTTGCACAAATGATTTATGCTTGATATGTTGATCATGCTAGGCCTTTTGTCATGATTTCTCCATGTTCTGATGAAAATATGATAAGAATATAGATTCCTCAAGTACCATTAGTTCCTCAACCCACTTAGCAAGTGAGTCATCATTTGTCATCTTAGTAGCTTGCGCAATGAATAAAATTGGCGTGAGAAACTCAACTAGCACAATGTCTTCTCTACCATATACCAATTGAAGAGTATACCTATTTAATCGCTTCGTGGTATCCTGGTAGGACCATAACACAACTAGAACGTGCTCATACCAATCATCCTGATTAGAGAAATAGACTTTAGTTATCCCCATATCCAATATTTTATTAAATGCTTCCACTGTATCATTGACTTGTGGATGGTAGGGGATGCTCTTATGATGATAAATTAGAAATTCTCTTGTAAGGGTCATGATAGTATCATTGATAAAGTGGGATCCTTGATCACTATTCAAGCTCCAAGGACAACCAAGCTGGGTAATAATATTATGAAAAATAAACCATGCTATTCTGGCGGTAGAGAAATAACAAAAAACCTCCACTTTATCCCATCGATTCAGGTAATTAGTTGCGGTAATTATGTATCTTTCCTTTGAATTCTTAGCAGGGGGATTTATCAAACCAATGAAATCAACACCCAAATTTTCAAAGGCTTGCAGTTCTCTGACAGGGTGTAGAAGTAACTCATCACGACGAGATTGCTTTCCCACTCTCTAACATACATCGCATGTATAAGCACATTCCTTAGCATCTTTAAACATTGTAGGAAATCATAATCCTTCTTGTAAGATATTTCTAGGGGTTTCCTTTCTTGGTACATGTCCTCCCACAACTCCATTGTGACATTCCAACAAAATATCATTTTGTTCATGATTAAGTACACAATGTCTCAAGATACTATCCAATTCCAATTTGTATAGTTGGTCCACAATCAATTGATAATACGCTGCATGAACCACAAGGTGCCTCTTCTAGGTCATAGAATATCCCATCGACATAGTACCAGTGGTTAAAAATAATGCAATGTTTGACAGGTAATCATGAATAGCCTCAATATAGAACATATATGCATCTGGCAGTTGTTCATCTATAGGTCCTCCATAGACAAATGAGTTGGCCCCACATTTAGTTTAGCATGCTTGAAAATGACCTCAAAAGAGAACTCCTAGAATAACAACAACCATCTGCAAATTCGATCTTCTAACATAGGTTTATTAACTAGATACTTCAAAGCAGAGTGATCAATACAAAACTTAAAATGACTACCTAACAAATAATTTCTAAAATTTTGTAAAGCATTAACCATTTCCAAACCTTCCCTTTTAGTTGCAGTATAGTTGTGCTCAACTTGGAAAATCTTTCTGTTGGAAAAGTAGACATGATGATTGAGATTTATGTCCCCTGGTTGTACCATGATAATACCCAATGCAATTGTAGAGGAATCAATGTGCACATGGAACTCAATTTTCCAATTAGGATAAGTTAAAATAGGTGCAATACTCAACTTCTCTTTGAGCAGGTCAAATGCTTTACCATAGTCCTGAGTCCAAAGAAATTCTTTAGATTTATCTAGTAGATGTTCCAAAGGTGCAATTATACTTGTTTAATTCCTAATAAACCTGCGATAGTATCCAATATGGCTGAAAGTAGTCCACAAGTATTTGGCAATGATAGGAGGAGGCATATTGATAATTACTACAACTTTTGTAGGATCGACTAACACTCCTTCCCTACAAACTATATGTCTTAGAAAATTCCCAAAGGGTACACAAAAAATACATTTTCTCATATTAATGGAAATCTGTAGTTGTTTGCAACGATAAAAAATCAACTGTAATATCCCAATGTGCTCCCTAAGTAAGTTGTACACAATCCAATCATCTTGGTATACCTCAAGAAACTTATGAATGAAATCACATAATGCTACGATCATTATCTGAGAGAACAATGCTGGGGAATTCTTGAGTCCAAAAGGTATAAAATTAGAGGCAAATGATACCCACTTAGTAGTGAAGGTAGTATTTTTCTTATCCTTGTCGATGATTCAAACCTAGTGGTATTTAGAAAACCCATCTATAAAGGAATATGCTTCATTTCCCACTACTTGATCCAATACTTCATTGACAAAGGGGGTAGGAAAGAGGTCATGTACACAAGAAATTTTCATGCTTCTATAGTCCACACAAAATCATATATCCTCTGTACCTTTTTTGTTTTTTATGATGATAGGACTGATCCATTCAACCTTATCAACACGAAAAATCATCCCAGCTACCAACATCCTATTAATATCCTTATTCACTTTCTATTTGAATCTGGGGTTCAAATGGTATGGCCTGTGTTTAACTAGTGTTGATTCAGGATTTAACTCTATCTTCATCTCCCCTAAATCTCTCTTAATACCTTTTAGTTCTGAAAATTTTGTAGGGAATAAGTCCTCATATTCCCACAACAGAGCCTGTATATTTGCCATGTTTTTCTCATCACAACAATCCCCTATAGAAGATAACTTAGGGTGGTCCTCACTCCCTATGTTTACTTTTCGCAACTTCAGGGGTTGAGAATAAGAACTATTAACACCATCTGACTTCTTGGGTCTTCACCAATTTTATTACAAGTCAAAGGTCTTCATGCAAGGGAGGGGTAAATGGTATTATGAAGGAGGTATTCATGTTTAGAACAAACGGTGGGTATATTTATAGGTTTAACTTCATCAGTAAAAATCATTTTCTTAATATGTTTCAAAGATAGAGTGATTTCAGGGGACTTACTTGAGAATAAGAAGTCTTGGAAGAACTACCTTTAAAGGAGTTCCCAACAAGCGGTTTGGCGTCGAGCTTCCTCATGTACATACCAAGCGGTTGGAATTTGTGACAAAGAGTGAATAAATTGATGCACCTAAAATTGAAAAGGAAGTTGCACAACTTCCCAGAGCTGGATACAATGCACAACATGCTCCCTTGGATCAGAAAACCCATCGTATGCTACCAAAATTGGGGTCTCACTGTTTGGTTCTTGTTCCTTATTCGAATGAGTAACCAGTGATGAGGAAATAAACTGATATTGAATGACATGCTTTGATTCATCCCAAGAAGTCAAAGTACCCTTATGGTTGGACCACCACCTAGATGAAGAGGACATTAATGCAACATCAAGTAAAATAATTCTTTGTTCTGGCACAACTTTATCCTCTAACTCAACAAGTAAGCTATGTAAATTTGAAGTGCCATCGTAAATCGGGTAGTCTCTAACTTAGCTCCAACCCACCTGGAAACTTTCATAGTCACGCAATACCTTGAGAAGTTTTCATGACTTCTATGTTTCCAGTTGTCCAAAGCTACCTCTGAGTTATCACTTGTATATTGAACACTCCGCCAGTTTACGAAGCTATTGATAGTGGGGCTAATGTAGTCTTCCCTCTTCCCTATCATCAGAGTATAGAGGTGATCCAAGTCATATTATTCCATGTTCTCCTCTACCAAATCCATATATCGAGGACCTCAGTAAGGGACTAAAGGTTGTTTCACCTTTATACCATCCACTTAGGAGGTCATGATTTCCCTCTTAATATCTATAACAACGTAATTCTCATAAGCCCAATCGATTTCCAATAGAGCTAGGTATGAGTCCTTCTCCCCCATGATTTCTATAACCTCTAAGTAGGCCATTTTATTTACTCTAGCTAAGTCCACTTCAACATTATGTAGCCTCCCAACAAGATTGATACAATATTTATTATCCGTCCACAACTGAATGGGTGAATAGATGAGATTGGGCTTACCCATGGCCTCCCAAGTCTTCTTTGGTACTATGTTTACATCATACCCCAAATCTAGCATAAAATCGCCAATTTCATAGTCGTTGATATGAGAATTTAGTCTAAATTCTCTTCCAGATCTTTGCTTCCTCCTTTGTATTCTAATTGTGTTTCTCTCTGGACGATAAGAAACAATTAACTCTTTTGGGTTCCCTTCAATCTCTAAAGTCCCTTTGAGCATGTTTCACAAATCCTTGGTGGGTTATTTGTCATCCATAATGTCAGAAAATAATCGAGGCCACAAATCAATAGTATACGGGGGTCTGGCTGGAGGATCTATTTGTGCCACAAATTTTTTCACAAGTTTAGGTTGGAGGTCATGGTTTGAATATACACGTGTCAGTATTGTAGGATTAGAAATCCATTGGAATATTTCAACAACATCCTTAGATAATTATTTTTGTACAAGGGGGTCATATTTAACATCTTCCAGTGCCACCTTGTGGATATTGATTTGATTCGATTTTTCAACATCGACACCAGTCCTTGTTCCTCCTCTAGTAGTAATATCAATATTGAAAACATTTTCTTCAGTGATATGTCAGGGCTCAAAATTTATCAAGTTTGTGCCTCATATGCTTGCATGATATTTCCACTTTGTGATCAACAAAGGGAAATCCTTGGTGGAATGCATTTTATTTCTATAATGGGCACACTAAGGATGTCTCCGAAGAGGAAAATATCAAGAAATATTTCCTTGTTCATCACAATTAAAATACTGAGATGGTCCTCTAGAAATATTTCCTTGTTCATCACAATTAAAATACTGAGATGGTCCTCTCTCGCCATTTTTCCCACTTCTGAAACCTCCTCCACCTCAACGTACTCATACAAATCCTTGAGGAGATTTGTTAACCCTAAATGTAGACCGATCCATTATATCTGCAAGAGAATATAGAGTGCAAAAATGCTTGGTGGTGTGAGTAGGTGACCCATAGAATTCATAGTAAACTATGTTCAGGGAAAGGGTGTATTTTTGTAGGATTGGGTAGTGCTTCGGGGAATTCCCGTGACTTCAATTTTTTTTTCAATATTCATTATTCTGATCACCCTAATGGTTTGGGAAGGCATGGTACAGTATGGGGGCATGGAATGGTGCTATAACAATGACTTTCATAACCCCTCCAGATGGTCCTACTAGTGGATGCACCATCGATTGCTGAGGGGGTCCTGCACCCCTTAGTCTGGGATATTTGGTCACTATATGACCCTCAATATAGCAACTTGTATACCATACTTGTGGGTGACTTACTCTAGGAATGGCCAGTTCTTGAATTTTGTTAATTAGTGCAGAAATATGGCCTTGCAGTTGCGTAATATTATAGTCATCGGGTGCTCTTATCACCTGTAATCTGCCAGTATATCTCGCCATTTCCTCAATTTTCATATCTTGTTCTAGGGATTTCCCCAATGTGGCTATTCTCTGTGGGGTTAACAATATTCAGGTTAATGGTAAAAGTCCTTGAATAAACCATTCCCACTGGTCGTATTTGTGGATGGGGTTTTATAATTTCCCTATCACATCTTTGAACCTTTGTTTATACTCCCAAGAAGATTCCCCATCTCTCTGTTTAATCTCCCACAACTC
>CBVK0100189550.1:0-13888 GCA_900067695.1 Picea abies | reverse complement strand
TACGACTCTCTTCTTGGTATTCACCTTGTATTGGTAGGGTACTCCGCTATGCGTCTTTCTAGCTGTCACCAAGATCCACTTGATCTGGTTGTCATCCATCATGATCGGGTCCAAGGGTTCCTCCTTCTTTCCCTTATCCTTTCCTCCCATTTCTCCTCTTTTTCTCAATGCTTCCCCACTTCCCCCATGCACGCAGGGAAGTTTAGCTGTCTGAACCCATTGTCATTACACCTTTTTTGTATAGTAGTATCTTAATGGAAGTATAAAACGATCTAATGTACCTTTCTCGAGGTCCTCATAGAAAATATTTCTCCACTTCATTGTATGACTTCACTGTGTCTACTGCAAACTCTATTATAAAGCCTACCACAATACTATCAAGCCAAAAATCTACTGCGTGGGTGAATTTTTTGTTCACCTGCTGTAACTGCTCAATCTGTACTGGATTCCACTCTAATTGTCAAATCTGGTTCGTTGCGTGGTTATCCTTCAACCTTAGTATCCACTCTTGCAATAAGTGTGGAAAATAGTTGTAACTGCTCAATCTGTATTGGATTCCACTCTAATTGTCAAATCTGGTTCGTTGCGTGGTTATCCTTCAACCTTAGTATCCACTCTTGCAATAAGTGTGGAAAATAGCAGAAAATGACTTCATGCAGATCAATAAACATGTATTTCTCAAGATATTTTCGGGGTGTTATTCTAGGGTTTTTGTTATCTTTCTGTGCAAAATCCAACTCTTTTGTTCTTAGCCAAGTTTCGATCTCTAATTTTGTGGGATTCCATGATCTCAACATCCCCTTCTAGCGGCTCATTCCTCTCTTATTTTCTTTACTCTTCTCTTGCTCAACTTATCTCATCTACTCAATCCTCTCTTGTTCCTACCAACGACAACAGAACCATTTGTTGGTTCTCTTACTAATCTTCTTCTATTCTGTCTGATTTTATTGACCCAGGGTTCATGTCTGTTTGGGTTTCCAACAAAGCCTCTAAAACTATTGGCCCTCCTGGTAAACCAAAAGGCAACACAACACACAGGGTGCGCTGCGCAATCTCACCCGAGATAACTTTAATGGGTGGTTGTAATACTCATGTGTTTACAACATAGGATTGAGTGTGAGATATGATAACCGTATATTGAACCACTTATTATAAATTGTAACCACGATATACTGTTAATTGCGGATAATCAGGAAATATAGCAACTCATTCATTAAGCATAATAGTAACTACTGAAAGACAATAAAGGAATACATGCATTCAATCACATAACATGGATGTTATCGGGGTTCACCCCCTTCTGGGATACATCCACAAAGATCTGTCTCTTGGCTATTTTATTATAGTATTTCCGCATTTACAACGCGGTGCGTGTTACAATTCTTCTCATTCGAGTAAGATCTATATGAGGTGGACTAGATCTCACCAGGATCCTCAGCCTGTAATCTAACCCCCAAGATCTACACCCGTTCATCCTCTCTAGATCAACAACTTATACAAAATAGATCATACAACAAAATATTACATATCACAACAACTCATAGATAACTAGCTAAACTCGATAATCTTTCGAATCTCGGACCAAACCGCCTATGAAACCTAAGTAGCGATATTTATATGTTTCTGGCTCTTTATCCATTACAAGATGCTACAAAAAACCTAACCCTAACTTTGTTAGGTCTTCTCTGCATGTCCGCGTGTTTTTCTTCCTTCCAGCTATCGCTTTCCTCATGCATGCCTTCTTTCTCAAAATTGTATTTCTTTCCGCTTTGGCCTGCTTCCAACACAAGTACACTCTTACTAATGTTTTGTTGCATTCCTAAAAGAAAAAAAAACTTTCTCAAACTTTTGTGGCATATCACATATGAAAGACTTCATTGGATATTTCACTTAATATCCTAGACATCAAAATCCTTTATGACCTTGCCAACCTTGACATTATGAGCATCAAGACATAATGTAGGCAGCCAAATATGTTCTACACTATGTGAAATCCTAGTCAAGAGATAGCTTTTGTGACTGCCTAGATGTAAAGAGGGGAAATTTATGAAAACATGTTGCAAAACATATATATACATTAAGGTAGCATCCCATTCCATTCCACCTAGTGTGCCACACATGGCTCCTATAATGGCCCCAACATTATTCTAGACTGTGCATAATTGTCAGCACTATTTCCCCACTCTATATTGTCACTACTATTATTACCCAACTACAACACTTTTAAAGGTGGGTGCAATGCCACACTTCTTCAAAAAAGGGAATGAAGAGGAAAACCATAATATCTTGGCTGAACATAATAAGTAATGGGTGATTCAAGAGAAACAAGGATATTGATCATTGTATTTTTACAAAATGAAAACAAAAATGTTTAAAATTGAATAGAACAAGGTGCACAACAATAATGGAAGTTTCAGGGATATTTCAACTTATCGATTTTGATGTAGGCACATTGAGCCCCCCAATCAAAATTGAATCTTGAAGGTTCTAGAAGACAAGCGTGGTAAGAAGAGGCGATTTTACCTCGAAATTTGTGTAAAGCTGATAGGGTTTGTTTTTATTTAATTGTTGTAATTCGATATTTTAGGAAAGGATTGTGGATCAGATATGAGATGATCTGATCCCCCTATTCTATTATATTATTTGTAACATGCGGGTGTTGAAGGAAGAGGCCGCCAAAATGTACACTAGGTCGGGAATGATCAAGGACTGAAAGCACCCTTGTCTGTAACATCAATCTTGATTATCAAATAAAATTTGTGTATTTTATGTAACTATGAGTTTTGTTTTCTGTACATTTAATAATGTGTACAAATCATGATGAAACTAAAATTTGGCGTCCAAATGCATGTGTGAGGAGTGATTTTTGATATCACAGCGTGAGTGTGAATTGGAAGCTCAAAGATTAGAGGCCAATTGGGGACCACTGTATTTCATGTCTATACACAAGCCCATAAGATCGTGTTGCAGGTTGATCATTGATCAACTTTAGGATCAACGATCCAAGATTTATTTCTCCTCCAGAATAAAGCAGGTTTGAAACCCATCTCATTGCTTTCTAAAAGTGATATGTGATACCACTTTTATTAAGTGGTAAACCATTGTTTAGTTTGAGTATTTGACGCTAGGTCATGTGGAGATTGAAGGTTTAGTGCCAAAACAAACTAAATCTGGGATTGGGTTAAGTTTGAGTGTTTGGTTCTAAAGTATGGATGAGGATCAAGCCAAGTGATGGATACTTGGAGTGTATAACAAAGTATGGATGAGGATCAAGCCAAGTGATGGATACTTGGAGTGTATAACGATATTATGGTGCAATTCTTATGAACTTCACAGGAGTCGAATTAAAGAAGAGCGCCATTGTACTCCAGGGTGTATATTTGAAAGGATGTTGTGGAGTTCTTACTGCCATGGAAACATTACAGTCCATTTCGAGGGCCCATAAACCACAAGTCCAACGATAAAAACTCATAGAAAAAATGATGGTCATGACCCCCATAATTGGTGTTCATCAAGTGGTATCAAAGATGGAGAAACAAATGCGGCGAGAGGAGGTGAGCATGATTGCAAAAGCTTAGAGAAGTGAATCTCAGAGAGGTTCTAAGAGGAAAGAATTGCAAAAGCTTAGAGAAGTGAATCTCAGAGAGGTTCTAAGAGGAAAGAACATGTGATACCCAAAGTTCAAGCTCAAGAGAAAGCTTGATGAGGTATTGGGTATAAGGTGTGGAGGCTTGCTATAGAGAGAGGCTTCATTACATCTCATTTTTTAGCATGAGGAGAAGCCTAACATCATTATTGAGTGATGAATGAGGAAGAAGAAGACCATAGGTTGATGATCGAAAGAAGCAATGAAGACACATGATCAAGAGATCGTGAATATTTTCTACCTTGGGAGTGTGATGCAGACGCATTGACCCCCCCCCCAAAAAAAAAAATTGAATCTTGAAGCTTTCAGAAGACAAGTGTGGCAAGAAGAGGTGATTTTACCTCAAAATTCATGTAAAATTGATAGGGTTTGTTTTTATTTATTTGTTGTAATTTGATATTTTAGGAAAGGATTTTGGATTGGATCTGAGATTATCTGATCCCCATATTCTATTCTATTATTTGTAACATGCAGGAGTTGAAGGAAGAGGCCACCAAAATGTAAACTAGGCCGAGAATGATTAGGGCCTAAAAGCACCCTTATCTGTAACATTGAGCTCGATTATCAAATGAAATTTGTGTATTTTATGTAACCATGAGTTTCGTTTTATGTATATTAAATCTTGTGTAGAAATCACGATCAATCTAAAAATTGGAGTACAAATGCATGTGTGAGAAGTGAGTTCTGATATCCCAGCGTGAGTGTGAATTGCAAGCTCAACTATTCAAGGCTAATTGGGGGCCGTCGGATTCCATGTTTGTACACAAGGTCGTAGTATTGTGTTGCAGTTTGATCATTGATCAACTTTAGGATAAACGGTCCAAGATTGATTTCGACTCTAGAATAAAGTGGGTTTGAAACCCATCTCATCACCTTCTGAAAGTGATAATAGATTCCACTTTTAGTAAGTGGTAAACCACTATTTAGTCCGAGGATTTGACACTAGGTCATGTGGAGAACTAATTTTTAGTCCCAGAACAAAATAAAGTCATGTTTGGGTTAAGTTTTAGTGCTTGGTTCTAAAGTATGGATGAGGATCAAGCCAAGTGATGGATACTTGGAGTGTATAACAAGATTATGGTGAAGTTCTTGTTATCGCACAATTTGTACTTTCCCAAAGCCCAAGGCAAGTGCATACAAAATCGATGTAAATCACATATGATTTTAAGGATGGAAATTTATTTTAAAATGTAGAAAACTTGGCAAATCTTAGTAATCCTTCATATGCCAACTATAAATGTTTGGCGATATTTTTGTTAAAATATTCAAATTTCCAAGGATTTTATATAGTTTGTAAAACATTTTGGCGGTTTTTAAGGTAAAATAATTTTATCCTATAGAATTTGGATGAATCATTTTTAGAATAGTGAATCTTTTTTTGGGAAAAACCATGGAAAATTAGCCCATGAGCAAAATTTAGCCCCTAAAATCATCCCTAGTGTAAATGGGAGTGACCTATTAGTGTCACCTTAATAGGAAACCCCTTTCTATTTAGGAGTATGTCACAATACCCTAGGGGAGACGTCCCCAGTAACCTGGGCGTTTGAGAAGGCTAAGGAAAATGATACAAGAAAGTTCCTCCCCTATCACAGGTCACTCAATTCAAAAGGTTCTTTGTGTCTTATTAGAGGTGAAGCAAAAGAGTAATGTTGTGTACCTGCCCAGAACAAGACAACAAAGAGAAAAAAAGGGCACTTTCCAAGTACCAAAATGATATCAATGCTTCATAAGACAGTGACCTCTTAAAAAATAGACTAGCCGATATACAATTGCAACACTACAACAATTTATAAAAGAAATTATAAATTTGTAACCGCCACAATAATTATGCTTCAAAATGCTTGAGAAAAGACTTGAAATAATAACTTTAACTAGGAAAATTGATATTAGATAGTCACAAGCAATTTTAGCAATGTTTGGCTAGCATAAAATGTCACTTTTAGGGTCAATTTGTTGTTGTTAGATGGTTTTAGCAATATTTTGCAACAACAACAAGCTAGTTAGTGAATTTTGATAATCTAGGGTTAGTTTAAGTTAGTAAATGATCCAAGGAATATGGTTTGAAAGTTGTTTGATCAATCAATCACTTGTAGTGAGTAGACTAGTCCCTTTTAGGGTAATGGAGTCATTGATAATAACAACAACTCTTAGAGGAAAATATCAATGATAATACTTAGTCAAAGGAGATGGAGAAGATAAGAGAGTTGTTGGTAGACCAAGGCCTCAAACATCCAAGTCCTAGAGATAATCGCTAGAAAGTAAGGAAACTTAGGCCCTAGCGATTTATCTTTTCCTTAGACAATTTGAAATAAAATATCCAATAGGAAATGAAGTAGGGTTACTAGAGTGCTACAATTGTAGGTCTCTAGTATCTACTTCTTTGATAAGGTGCTTTATTGAGAAATTTAAACAAGTGGAAAATTATAGAGAAAAAGATAATAACATATATCTTTCTCCTAGGGTTTCAAGCAAGCAATTTCATAATAATTTCATCTTCAAGGGTGACATCATGCCCTTCTAGGGTGACGTTAGGCCCACAAGGTGGAACGCTAGTCCTTAAATGGAAAACGTTTGGCCTCCAAAGGCCCCAAATGCTGCCACATGTGCCAACTAGTACCAAATCGTCCTCATAAATGCAATCCCTAACTGGATGACGTCTAAGGTCAAAATGATGACGTCGACGACTCTCAAGGTTCAATCTCCTGGAGGAAAGGAAAAACCCCCTCGGGTCTAGGTCTGTTGGAGTGTCCCCAGTGCAACGTCCTTCCTTCTTCTTGGTGCCATCCTTTGGCTTCTCTTTCCCACTGGTGGGGTCATAACATCCATCTGTTGGAATTTTAGCCCCATGGAGGTCCGACCTAATCATCCCCCATATGTACCTGTCCATCAGGCAAAGTCTTGTAGCAGCCACAAGTATTCCCTCCATGGTCTCATAAGTCACAGGGATCATAGCAATGTCAATCACATCTAATAATCAAATTACCCAAACATGTGCATCAAACCCCCCTTTACCTAGACTAATGCTCAAAGAAATAATCAAATTACCCAAACATGTGCATCAAACCCCCCTTTACCTAGACTAATGCTCAAAGAAGTTATGCGGTTTAAGAAGTCAGGTTTGGAGAAGGTCTCGGGATTCCCTATTGGGCTAATCCTCCTTAATTTTGGGGTGTTTCCCAGGTGAGAACTAATATAAGGTCATGTAAGTGTGTGTGATGTGGCATAGGGGAAATTTTTAAGCAGAGGGTGTAGCGATAGAAGGGAAACGTAGGTCTTTCTTGTGGGTGCCTCTGTACAGGGGAGCTGCTCCTTATCATAGATGCCATTGTTTCCTATCCCATTCAATGCCTTTAACTCTTAGTCTTATTGGTTTTGGTCTTTTTTTCTTTTCAATGAAACAACTGGGGGACACTGTCCTGGTGTGGTGACTAGAGGTGATAGTGTTACCCACAAGCATTTCATGGAAATGAGAAGGTTGGCTCGTGATGATACCCCATTTCTCTTGGCTATGCCACCAAGAGACACTACCCTTGTTTGGTGACTAGATAGATGGTAAGGCCATGCCTTTACATGCCCATGGACCTAATAGGCTGGCTCATGATGAGACCTCCCATACCTTCAGTTTTGATTTATCTTATGGGTCCTCTTTTATTACTGAGAATCTTTTTATTGCTTTATCGGGAATCCCTGGGTGAAGCATCTCAAAGGTTTAATTTTGGATTTTAACTATTTCTCAAGGCCATGCTCAAGTCATCTGGATCTCGACACTCCTTGTCTAGGATCTATGGGCCTCGAGATATTGTCTCCTTATTAATCCCTAGGATAGGGGATAACAGTTCCTATGAACTTCACGAGAGTCGAATTAAAGAAGAGCGTCATTGTACTCCAGGGTGTATATTTGAAAGGAAGTTGTGGATTTTTTACTTCCATGGACGCATTACAACCCATTTCATGGGCCCATGACCCACAGGTCTGAGGATCGAAACTCATAGAAAAACCTATCTTCGTGAACCCCATAATTGGTCTTCATCAAATTTCAATATGGATTATGAAAAGGGATAATATTGGAATAGGGTATTCCCACATGCATATAAGGAACTTTATCAAAATACATTTTAAAATATTTTCAAAGAAGTAGGCATGTCCACAACTTTGATTTCCTCAACCTACCATACATGTCACATATGTAGAGAATATGAGAAGTGGTATCTAGTGTAAGAAACCCAATAAAATACCGCTTCTGGAACAAATCACAAGAGATGTTCTAAATATTATATTGGCTCTCATAGAGTTACTAATTGCTAATGCTAACATTAATTCCCAACACAGTTTATCTAGTTCATTGTAGTCTATCCTATATAGGAAATGGTACAAACTACATATGTATACTATATGGATAGAACGATATCCCCTATTGCTTCATGCAAACGGAGAACGATATTTATCCTCGAATTCAATAGGCTAACAAATCTATGATTATACTCATAAATGAAATATAATAAGCCTTTTAATCTATTATCAAAATATAGTTAGATTAATTCATTGTTTATAGTTAGATAAACTCAACATGACAAGATAACGTTAAATCCGAAAATAATTCTTTAAAAACATGAATGTTATTCATTATCTCATTTAATAACAACATTTACACCTAGTAGGATTACATGAATAGTAAACACCATAACTACAATAGAAGAATCAATTTGTTTAATTATAAGAAGTATGAAAATAATTGTTGTCATCTAAATAAACTCGTTTCTCGTTTCTTTTCATGATATGAATTAGTAAATAAACATGTGAATTACTCAAGAACCAAACTTTTTAATTATAATAAATTTGAAAATTATTGTTTTTATTTAAAGAAACTTGTTGACCTATCATTTGTGAATTAGTAAAGAAATATTATGTGAATCAATATTATTATTGAAGGATAGCGAATAACATTGACATCATTGTATTCAATAATGTCATCATTAGGTGCTATTTATTTCTTAAAGAGTAACAAAATGATTTAATAAAAAAAAAAGAAGGATACTAAACCATCATTCACTAACTAGTCTACAATTCAATGAAAAATGTAGGTTATATGCGAGGATGACACTCAAGTCATAAGCCAAAGAATACACTAAACCATAAACAAAAGAATATAATTATACTTATAGATTGAATTGTTTAATAATAAGTACTCACAGGAAGAGTTTGCAATGAAATGATCAAATCAATCTTGTAACAACATGATCAATATGGCCTACATATCATGTTGGGAATTACCTAATAAAGAAAGAAACAAAAGAGAATATCATGTTGTGAATTAATAAATACACTTGTTAACCCATCAAGAATAGAAACATGTTATGTCATTTTTTTAAAACCAAAATAGAGAAATATTATATTAAAAAAAATTAGCCAAGTTACAACAACCATACAAAAAGACTATTTTTTGAAGCTCTTGACAGAAGATAATTCTTTAATACTACATAAGAGAGTTTGCTACATACTATAATTATTGCATCCCATGTTTTCTTGCAAGTAAACTGTTTAACAAAAACTCCTAGTAATTTAATAACTTTGAATAACATAAAAACTAACAAAATACACGAGTATTTTCCTCTTCCTAACCAACATCATATGGGAGCAATTTCTATTACTCAATGTCTATGGCTTATTTTAGCTGCTAAATTATTTCTTCTTATTTAAATTCTACCTATGTAGAGTTGACATACACCCCATTGTTTAAGGTTAAAGAAAGAGAGCTTTTGTGGAGATTGATAGCAAAGTTCCTTATCATGCTACCTTCATCTTTCAATATGTCTATTCTTTATTGTTGTTGGAATAATAGGTTCATAATTGTCACACATTGGAAGACACAATGAATTTCATTCTCATGAAATTTTGATGTAATTGAGAACAAAGAGCTTAGATTGGACTGGATATATTCATCATTCCTTCTCAATGCTCTTTTGAGTTTCAAAATATCTCTATGATCCATAATTGGTTGAATTAAACCAACTTTCATTGAGAAATAATCCAAATTAAGAAAACTAAAACCAACAAGAAAACACCTATTCCACAGACCTAAAATAGAAAAAATTAGCACACTGTTATTCCAAAAAAGGGGGCTTGAATTAATCCCTTTAACACAAATAACCCCATAAATAGCCAAACATATATATATCCAAGATTTTAAAAACACAAAACAATGAAATCGCTCTTGGTTCTAGGGAAGAGATGGAAATAGATAAAAAAATATACCATGTCTATGTGCTTTTTCATGATCCAATTCCAATACACATAAGCCATAACCAAATAACAGAGTCCAAAAATGCTTTAGCACACCATACACACTGAAAACTGCTTGCTAAATGACTTTAGGTCTAGGAATATACAAGTTCTCATTCCATATAGGTGACCTTGGGTTTGATAAGTATCTTAACAATAGATAAAATATTGAGTTCATTCCATTTGTGCAGACGTTGCAAATTCCAAGACAAATTTGGGCCATTATCCCATCTTGACAATGGATAACCACAACAAAAAATTCAAGGGAAATGAATAGGATTACTCTTTACATGATACAATGACGGGAGTGTGTCCTTGCATATCCCTTCCCTTTACACAAAAATCAATGAATTAGATGAGGATTTGTGAGAGCTTTAATGAAAATACTACGTAACCCTTCCATACATTGATGACTCAAGGGATGTGACAATACGATCTCCCCCCATTTATTTACAATTCTCCTAAATTTAATGAGGTGTATTTCTTAGCCTAATAATTTGCTTCCGAGTTGAGGGCTTGCAACACATGGAAATATGAAATTTTGATGTTATTGCTTATTTCCTTTTTTGTTCAAGTGATGATCACTATTATTTTTTTTATCCAAGGGAGATGATTTTCACATCATTTCTTTAATGATCACACTTGAATCTCCAATCACTATGAAAGATTTAATATTGGCTTCCTTAGAAAGGATGAGACGTCGTAAAAGAGTGTATTCTTGTACTTGGTTTTTTGCTGCTTGTCCTAGTCCCCCAAACATAGTTAATTTTCATCCTTCCCTCATGATCATAGAGACTTCCCCTCGCACCTACCACCCTTAACACATTATGTCATTCTAATAAAACATATTGGTATATTTCATTTAACACAAATATTGACAACAATAGCTACAAATAATAACATCATCATCACTATAGTCGATAATGTCGACATCATAATGAGAGGATTTATTTAGGAAACATTATGACATATACTAGAAACATCATTCTTCTTAACTAAGCACATTCAATTATGTCTTTAGTAATAATAAGAAGACGAATCAATGAAGACACAAGCAAACATAATGCTAGCATAACATCAAAGAAATATTATCATAATGTTTTAGATTAGCCAATTTTAGGAAAATTCCTCATCCAATAATTGAAGGAATTGATAACAAGTTATTAACAAGCTTTATCCCTATGAACTATGTTTTCTCTCGAAAGAAACTTTGGACTTGTCATGCTTGTTTGCGGTATAGGGGCACATACAAGAAAATTTTCTATATAATGTTGTGGTGTATGGTCTCTTACTTGTGGAAATGATTCCCATTTCCATATCCTTGTGCCACTCCACCAACTTTCCACTCCTTTCCTCCCACACTTCCTAGGACATGATGTGCATTATAGGGAACTTATTTCATTTATAACATGGTAGGTTGTGATCATAATACATAAATCATTTTTCAAGATCCACATCATGGCCATCTATATCTTGTTCCTTGGCTCCATTTCCTAGCTTCACTTGGGAAGCAATATCACCAACAACTAACTTATCATTGGCTCCTTGTTGAACATACAAGGTTTTAGAATAACATCAACATTTTAAAATAGGAAAAACAAAAAACAAATCATCAAATTCAAATTTATCCTCGCATCTCTTGACTTATCATATGATAATAATGTTTGTTTGCACAACATTTTCTCTATAAAACACATTGACCATGACTATATCAAATTCCCACTCAAGAAGAAAAAATAGAAGTTATAACTCTGAAAACATATGATATGGACAACCATAATTCAAGTCAAAATAACACCATTGTGACTTGCAAAAATTTATAACTTTAGCAACTTACAACCTTATATATGTTTCCCTATAGTTCCTTTTTATGATTCAATTCAACCAAAAATTATGTCATCCTACCAAGGATGAATAATACATAAGTTATAACATTGACACATCCATAGAAACCAAAATTTAGAAACATAAAATTGAAACAGGGCATCAAATTGAAATATATTGAATAAGTAGAAATAGGGAATCAAATACATGTGCAAACTTACCATCAATGGATCCACTATGATATCATTAGGTATATTTTCATCTTCCTCTTTGTAATTGACAAGACAAAGGGGACTCTCTAGAATGAATTTTTTAACGATATTATACTCTTGAGATTGTCTTCAATGATGTGAAAAGAATATTAGAGTCTTTTTCAAATTCACTGTGGGGTAGTAGGGACAACATGGAAGTGCAAGGACAAATTTCTTAGCCTAAACAAAAATCAAAACAAACAAAACCCACAACATTATTGCAAAAATGTTATCTATAATTTGTTTTGAATGGTCAAATGGGTTGTTCTTCCTCTAGGAGTCTCAATTGTAGGATCATTAATAGATTCATTGGCATTAATATAAGAAAACCTAATGTGATGTAGTGTCTCTTGCAAATAGGTTTTCATAAAGCCAGGTTTAAAAAGTGACAACACTAGCATAGTAGGTACACCACTAGTTTTAGTGTACATATAAAACCAATTGCAAGGTAGTTATGATATTGGCTACAAGATACTTATAATGTTTATGTACAATTCCACAAAAAAAATTAAACAAAATGAAAACCACGTACAACAACTTGCAGAGTATCCTTTGTGTCCATGAGAGTACATATTTTCTTTTATTTTTTCAAAACCTGGAAGATCACACAATGCTAGTGTTTAATAAAAATGATGATTAAAACATATAAATATTACGCATGCACACATCACAAAAAATTCATGATATATGTTCTTTACATGTGGATTGAATGAGGAGTCCTCAACTAGGGCTTTTACTAGAAGAAGCCATCACTTTCTACATTTATTTTTCTTCCCAATCTATGGCTAAACTGGGGGGTCCTTCAAAAGAAGAAACCATTTTTTAACTTATTTTTATTAATGACCTTTTGTATTGGGTGTAGGGTCCTTAGATTGGGTCCTCCAAAGGAAGATGTTGTTTTAAAGTTATTTTCTTCCCAACCACATGCAAAGATTGTGAGTAATAGAAAAAATCTAAGCTTAGAAAAATGAAAAGTATTTAACATTTTTTTTAAACCTTAGATGGAGACCCTTAAGCCTCATTGTCCACACATGTACTATTCATGAATTATTTTTATCCCATTTTTCCTTTCCCATTTCAAATTTTTTCCCAAATTTATCATCCAAATTGTCCAACTAATAATGCATATCAATGCCTAAGAGGAAACAATATTTCTAAACTAAATTATAAACCATCTATCAACATGCATGATCATATTTTATTTTTTCTTATATGTTTAGGTGGGAGAAAAACATTTCATAGTGATTAGGAACCCAACCAGTGTTCCAGGCCCCCTTTTCCCTTAACCTAATAACCAAGGCTTCCATGATGTTATGAGTTCTTAGGGAAAGGGTAATGAAGGTTGCCCAGATGTTCATGTGGTATATCTCATTGCATGGACATGGTAAGAAATAGTGAAGGATTAATTTGAACAATGAATTATGCAAAAAAGGTAGATTATATTGGTCATAAATTCCATTATATAGCTCTAGTCCATAATGAATTGATTTGTTATTGGAACAAAACAAGTGTATCATAAATGATAGAACCAACATGAAAACACACACAGACACACACACAATGCAATTTTTTATAGAATGATGAGAATGGAATACACTACAACATTTTTGTGTGTGTGGAAGTTTTCATATTAAAAACAAACCTAGCAAGCATGTGTGTGTGTGTGTGTGTCAATTGGATGTACTTAGTTAATTGTGAGAAAAAAATGTTACTCTCCCCAATCGAATTCAAATCCCACTTTGTGACATGGTTTCTCTTAGCGAACCATTTGTTGGTGATTTATATATGATCTACTCATTCATTGTTGACCTAGCTTTGTGTCATGATGAATCTAGGGTTTATGTAATGTCCCCACTTTGGGACATCATCACAGGGCAAAGATTTATGA
>CBVK0100189549.1:0-13888 GCA_900067695.1 Picea abies | reverse complement strand
TTGATATAACACTTGCATTTTATGGTGAAAAATGATTAAATTGCTCTATTGCTGATTCAACCCCCCTCTTAGTAATTCAACATCCTTTTCACGTTGAGTAGCTTCCAACCAAGTGTGAAGGTGAGTAATAAGGACCTGAGATCAAATTTCATCTTTGAGGCCACTAATAAAACATTCCCAGAAGAAGGCATCAAATATGCCCTCCATTCAGAAATCCAAGTGTTCAAAGGAAGATATAAAGTCTTCCACATTGCCAGATTGCTTCAACTTGGTCAAATGTCCAAGATAGTGCATGTCAGTGTCAAAGAGGTCATATAGCTCTGCCACAAACGGATTCTAAGAAACATACTCTTGGCATGTGTTTCTACGCCATTCCCACCATTTCCAATGTTCGAGATCCAAATAGAGGACACCATAATGAAGTTTGTCTAGATCATCAGTAATTCCATGAAAGGAGAAATAATGTTCCATTTGAGTGACCCAACCAATGGGACCCGATCCATCAAACATGTTCATTTTAACTCAAGGAAGACAAGGTTCATGAGGAAGGGAATTGGAATGAAAGGCCATATTATGGTAAGAGTTCTCATCTTCTGGGTGGGAAGGTTGTTCAATGGAGGTAGATCCAAGGAACTATTTCAACCACTGGGTGAGGGAGGAGAATTCACCCTTAACATCTGCCAATTCTCCTGTAACTTTGGCCTCGAAGGTTTCCAAGGGAGAATTGTTCCAATAAATTTCAAAGTTCATCCTTTGGAAAAAAAAGTGTCGAAAAACCCCAATGTTGAACATGAGAAATATTTTTGATTCACTTTTTGTGTTGTTTGTGTCCCAGGGTTAGGTTTTTTTTTCAGGGTTTCTACAGAAAAGAGTTTTCCCTATGTTATATCTCTATGATATATATGTGGGGTCAAACAATAGTACTTGACGCAATATCTCAAGGCACCAACTAAGGAGGAAAGACTGTACCCTTAGTCTTATTATCTGATTACCCGAGTACTAGAGAGTATCTTCCCGAGTGTTTTCCTTGATGGCACTATAGCACTCAGGTGGACGATTAGTTTATCTATAGAGGGATTAATGATATCTAGATCAATCTGTATACAATTGTTGTATGATTTTATACAACTTGAAGGAGTACCAACATTGGTTACAAGGGTGGTAAAAAATGTGAGCTTAAGTTTCACTTGTACTTCCTACCTGTATGCTTCTGTAACTTTGGATTTATGCATTGAACGACATATATGTGTATCTTTAAGACGTCAAAATACGTCTCTACCCAGAAAAAAAAGTTACCCATGGTTTCTGCCAAGAAAGGTTCTCTAATACCACTTGTTAGGTACCAAATCTATTATAATAACATAAGAAGAAATATTACAATGAACAATAGTGGATTCAACAACATAAAATAGAAATATTGCATAGAATAACCATGGAAAAACAAAATAGATGGATCTACAACACCAGAATAATACCTTTATTGATAGGAAACAATGTTCACTTACCTCTTCGGGGGGGAAACTTCCAGTAGAGCAACCGTAGGAGAGAGAGCAAAGCATTAGATTAAGATGTGGGGGGGGCATGAGGGGAGGCCCATTAAGACAACGGTTATAATTGACTATTAGACTGTCTGGTTCATAATTTTTCATTTACCATCTACTACAGACCTCTATTACAATAATTCTCAAGAAAATACCCTCTCATACCTTCTACTCTTATTTATACTAATTCTATATTCTAAAGAACAATCTAGAAGAAAATATTTCTAGAAGAAGAAGCTTCTATTAGGTCTTATTACATTGACTTGTTCATATTTACTAAATAAGCCTTATTGACTTGTAGACCTTTATTACATGGAAATATATTATTCTACCTACATGAGAGATTCAATGTTTAGGTCCCTGAAAAAGGGATTTCTCCGAGGGCTAGATCCCCGTAAATTTCTTGATTAAGGTGTGGTCTCACATCCATTGATTGTAATTCCCTATCCCATTCGAGGTAACCTCGAACTTGGGATTTTCTGTTGTCTTAGCTACGGAACCGTTTTGAGGTATCTTTTTCTGACTTTGTAGGTTTGTCTCCTTATTGTTCTTTTTATGGGTCTTTGTTTTCCCATTGTATACCCTACCCATCTCAACATCCTCGCCCCTGATTTCGGGGATGCCTTTGACTATTTATTTAAATGACAAATGGGTCTCCCCAGACCACCCTTCCTCTGTAGCATTTCCTATCCTAGGGTCTGACATCCCGAGATATAGAACCCACTTACTTTGAATTGAAAACCCTTTTCTCCCCCTACCAGGGAGCCCAAGCCTACTTGCGTGCACAGGACCCTAGAACCTCCATTTCTTCATGCAGTCGATTTCTTCACCCTCCCAACTTATTCTAAACTTACTTAAAAAAGAAATCAATATTTATGTTATTAATTTTATATTGGAATGTACCAACAAACAACAATGTCATCAAATGATTTTCAATCCTCTATACATTAGAAAAAAATTAGAAAAGATTTCAAAAATATTTGACATCTTTTTTTTTTTTGTCAATGCCAAAAATAAAACAAGAAATGTTTTCATAAATCTCCCTATTTATTACTATAAATTAAAAAAAAAAATATTCCACGAAAGAATTTAAAAAATTAGCAATATTTCCTTTTGCCCATGCATGGCTGAAAATACAACCAGGAGAAACATTGTAGCAATCAATAAGGCTATAAGGAAATCAATATATCTACATTTTGCAAATTATTAAAAAAAACAAAGACCATAGTTACCTCATATACATAATAGCGATGATGTGCCATCTCGATAACTATTTGGTGAGTGTTAATTGGTCAATGTGTCCAGGATTTGGATGGGGTGAGAGATTCAAAGTGTTTAAGGGAATAAATGAACTTGTCTTCAAATATAGAGGTTTCATAAATTTTCAAAACCTTGATTGAGGTATACTTTCCTAACCTTTTATTGTGATATATTTTTCTAACCTTTGATTAAGAAAAAAACCATTAATGTAGAGTTAACTCACTCCTTAATATTCGGTTAGTTATCACTTAGTTGTTTAATAATTTATAATGATACATAAAAATTTAGTAGTTAGTTGGCCACCTTTTGGTAGGTTTTTGTAGTTGTTGACATTCTCAACTTTGATCACATAATTGTTGACATTTTAAACTTTACTCTTTGAGTATAATTCCTATTTATAGGAATTTAGAAGAATGAATAGGATTTAAGTATTTTTTTAAATATTTTTTTTATTTCATCTTAATCTCTCTCTATTTTCATATAATCCACTTGCTCATTATGGCATATAATTTGGTATCAATGTGTCATTCATAGTAGAATCTTGGTTATTTGCTGAAAGAGAAGATGTCACACAACTCCATGAGGTTCCAATCCAAAGAGAATGTGGTACTATGCATAGTGGCAGTACAATGAGCAAGATAAAAATTGGTGCACAGAGTGGCATAGTGTTGAGTAGAGAAATTAATTATGCACTAGGTGGTAGTGTGAATATTGGACCGAGAGATGAGACACGCGGTGGAAGTGCATGGATCATTTTGGGGATATGCGTGCATGGGATTAGTGCATGGTCAATTCTGAAAGGAAGCATGCAGATCGTTGGTGCACTAAAAGATACAAAAGATGAAGGCTCCCGTAGTGGTGGGGGAGATGAGTTGGAATTTTTGGATGGTCTTCGGATGCAAATTGATAGCTCCTTGGGTCACCTCAAGAGACATTTCAGAAAAAAATGGTCCTACCAACCCTTTGTACCTTCCCCCCTTGTGCAATTTTAATCAAGAAGAAACCAAAATAGATTGGTGTTGAAGAAAGAGAAGAAGAAGAAAGGAGTGAAAAATAAAGTGAAGAGGAAGGTGAAGTCAACAAAACTTTACAACATGCGATAGTGATGTGGAAATATTCCATCAATAATATTAGGAGAAGAAAAACTAATTCATTTACAATATGGTGAATCAAGATAGTACACTACGGTTCCCTATATTCCATGGAATGAGTAAAGATGAAGCAAAGAAACACCGGTTCATTTTTGAATAAATATGGTCTGTGAAGAGGGTTACACATGACGTGGAGAAGATCACACAGTTGGAGACTAGAGTTCAGGATAGAGCCCTCACATGGTACATGAAATACAAGGGCAATGCGCCAGTGAGACATGAAAGGTTCCTAGTCGAGATCAAGTAGGCTCTGCTTTAGGAAATTTAGAAGCCAAAGTATGATTCCCAATGTATAAAAAAGATCAAAGAAATTAAACAAAAGGAAGGAGAGGCCATATGGGATTATGACTAATAGTTAAAAATATTGTTGGATAAGCTGACGTTCTAGATATAGGATGTGAAACAAAGAGAATGGTTCATTATGGGGTTTCTCTCCCATATCCAAGTCTGGATCACCTAGAAAAATGTGACGACTCAAGGTAAGGTAGTCAAAATCACAATGAAATTGGAAGCTACACTAGGGGGTGTAGGCACAGTCACAACTGCCTAACCTAAAAATCAAATTACAAGATATGGAGAATGATAAAGTCATGCATGAGAATGTATGGTGCACTACCTGTCAGTCAGAGGGGCATTGTTGATATGAGTGTGTGATCCCTCCAAATTATATTCAGACATGCGCTCTGAATCCATTTCTATCCAGACAATATGAATGGTGCAAGATATGAAAACAATGAGGACATGGGCCATCCCGATGTCCTAGATTACATAAGTATCAAACCATGACTCAGACTCTCTTCTTTGAATTCTATAAATTTGTTGTCCATGATGTCAGTAGTTGTTGCTCCCTCCAATGTATGAAATATTACACCTAGGAAGCCTTCAGGGTGCAATAGTAGAAAAACAATAGTGAGAGCAATGGAATAGATAAGGGAAGATATCAAGGAGGAAATTGAGGTGGATATGGGCACAATCGTGACCACATATATGGTGGAAGAGGTAGTATACCCCCCACATGTTTCAATTGTGGATAAATTTGTCATGTCTCAAGATTTTGTATTGAGTTGTGTTTTCTCTACACCTATTGTTACAGGCATGAACATGGTACATAAGACTTTCTCGATTTACTGAAGAAGTGGAAAGATAAGAAGACAAAATGTAACATGGTCCATGTCGATTTGCGCAAGAAAAAGAAGAAGAAAGGGGAAGCATACATATGAGTCATATTTCATAGAGGGGCCAAGACATGAGAAGACTTTGAGCATGGTCAAGGTTCAAGTCAACGATCAGATGAGAGGATCATAAAGGAACCCTATCCGCCCCATAAGTTTGATGTTTCTCAGTAGAAGTTGTTTATGCGTGCTTTACATAGAGCCATTAAAGAAGAGAGAGTGTGTGAGGAGATGAAACTCATGACTCAAATGTCTTTGGAAGATCCATATATCTAGCAAGAAGTGCACAGAGTGACACAAAGGTCACTCGAGCAGGCAAGGATTTGCGAAGAAGTGCAGTGGGCTATGGAAAGGTCACTAGAGAAATCTTATGCATGTGAAGAATTGAAATGCATGAGATAAATGTCTTTGGAGGAAGATCATGTGCATGAGTAGATCCACTGGGTGACCTATGGATAGATAGAAGAAGCATGCATGCAGACTATATTGTGACACACTGAATAAAAGGCATATGAAAAACAACGCCAGGTGGAGTTGCATTGCACGATGCATGTAGAAGCCTTATGTGACCTATGTCTCATGGGAAAAGTAGAAGATCAATTCAATACCTTATTACACTATTATTTGAATTTTCTTAGAGATTTGGAGGCTTCCTGTAAATTAAACTAGATGTTGACTTATTTCTTGAAGGAACAACGCGATGACACCACTATATAAGATCCCATGCTCGAAAGGGATGTTTTCCATGTAAAAAAGAAAAAGGCCACTAGTAGTGAATTTAAGATGACAATAGAGATGGATGGGGTCATGTTGGATCTGAGATTCAATGTGAAAATTTTACCTAGGAAGTCTTACGAAGAAATAGGTAAGCCTAAGTTGGTTTGGTCACCCATACAACTTCGGTTAGTCAAAAAGTACAAGGTCTATCCCATAGGCCAACTAAAGTAGGTTGAAGTGAATATTGAAAGGGTAAAAATAAAGGCCAATTTTGAATTCATCGAGATAATGAATGATTTTTATCCCTTAACTACATTGTTGGGAATCGACCCGGCCTTCAAAAATAATGCAGTGTTGAACTTAAAGAGGGGGAATATGTCCTTTGAAACTGACACCCTATGAGTGGTCATGCCACTGGATATTCAAAGTCACAGGGCAGAGGGAGGACTACATCAAACCCACCAAAGATGGAGAATTAAGCTGGAGTGTGAAATATTATAACATGGATTTTGAGGATGCACTGGATAGATGGAAAAACAAGCTTTATTAGGTGTCAACAAGGACATGCACACACATTTTTGTGTAAGAGAGTGTGTGTTAAGCCCTAATATTGGCTCATTACCCCTTAATTGGTGCATATTATATTAGTAATGTTATTTTATTTATGTTGGCTTTAGGCCATTCCCATAAGTTTGATGTTTCTCAGTAAAAGTTGTTTATGCGTGATTCACATAGAGCCATTGAAGAAGAGAGAGTGTGTGAGGAGATGAAACTCATGACTCAAATGTCTTTGGAAGATCCATAGATCTGGTAAGAAGTGCACAGAGTGACACAAAGGTCACTCGAGTAGGCAAGGATCTGCAAAGAAGTGCAGTGGGCTACGCAAAGGTCACTAGAGAAATCTTATGCATGTGAAGAATTGTAATGCATGACAAAAATGTCTTTGGAGGAAGATCGTGTGCATGAGTAGATCCACCAGGTGACCTATGGATAGATAGAAGAAGAATGCATGCAGACTATGTTGTGACGCACTGAATAAAAGGCATATGAAAAACAACGCCAGGAGGAGTTGCATTGCACGATGCATGTAGAAGCCTTATGTGACCTATGTTTCATGGTAGAAGCAAAAGATCAAGTCAATACCTTATTACACTATTATTTGAATTTTCTTAGAGATTTGGAGGCTTCCTGTAAGTTAAACTAGATGTTGACTTCTTTCTTGAAGGAACAACGCGATGACACCACTATATAAGCTCCCATGCTCAAAAGGGATGTTTTCCACGTCAACAAGAAAAGGCGCACTAGTGGTGAATTTAAGATGACAATAGAGATTGATGGGTATGAGATGGATGGGGTCATGTTGGATCTGAGATTCAATGTGAAAACTTTACCTAGGAAGTCTTAGGAAGAAATAGGTAAGCCTAAGTTGGTTTGGTCACCCATACAACTTCGGTTAGTCAACAAGTACAAGGTCTATCCCATAGGCCAACTAAAGCAGGTTGAAGTGAATATTGAAAGGGTAAAAATGAAGGCCAATTTTAAATTCATCGAAATAATGAATGATTTTTATCCCTTAACTACATTGTTGGGAATCGACTGAGCCTTCAAAAATAATGTAGTGTTGAACTTAAAGAGGAGGAATATGTCCTTTGAAACTGACACCCTATGAGTGGTCACGCCACTGGATATTCAAAGTCACAGGGAGGAGGGAGGACTACGTCAACCCCACCAAAGATGGAGAATTAAGCTGGAGTGTGAAATATTATAACATGGATTTTGAGGATGCACTGGATAGATGGAAAAATAAGCTTTATTAGGTGTCAACAAGGACATGCGCACACATTTTTGTGTAAGAGAGTGTGGAATATTTTGGCTCCTATCTGTATGATCGATTAGAGCTCGTGGATACATTCATATCATGATACATCCTATTCTATAATTTCAACGATTCCACACCCTTGATACAATGCTAGTCAACATCCTTGTGCAATGATGGTTCAGGCATCAAGAACCTTACCAAGAATGGGCTACTATGGAGGAAGATATGCACAAATGATTAATAATAAAAAAATATATACCTCACATCGCATACCTTTGTGAAATAGGGTGGCTAGCCAAGCAAAGACATAGTGAATTCAGTACATATTTAAAGTCCCATCGCGTTCTCTCACAGCCATCCCGTATACCACCAGTGCCCAAATGTTTTGGTGAACTAGCCTCAAAACCACCCACACCTCCTCTATGTCCAATGCCCAAGTTCATGCAATCCCATAACTCACTCCCAACAACCAACCATTCAACCGGGGCTTAGGGAGATAGACGAGCTCCATCCCAATGTGGCTGAGCTCCTACAATAGTGGCTACTGCAAAAATCATATGCGTCAAATATCACTCTGCCCAGGAAACAGTTAATCGATGAACCAAGTATGGGGCCACATCGTGACTCATTCAGGCCCGCTGCGTTCCAATATTTATAAGGGGTCGGACCATTTTTGGGTGCATGAGCCCCATGCGTGGCGCCCCTATCCAACCAATCTCACACATGCACCGTTTGATCCAAAACATTATTGCTACGTACACACTCCGTCTGGCATGATATTTCGCTCGCCGTCAGCGGCTCTTCTTGATTGTTAGTTCAGATATTCCCAAGAATTATCAATCATAGGGAATTCAACGAGTCATTGCAGGAACGATAATTGTGGGGGATCCCATGGGAGGAAGGAATCCTTGAGAATAATTTACACAAGACATATGTCGTGGTGACAACATTCCACAAAAGGTCAAAGATATCTAAATTTAGCACATCCCATCATTTCTTGGTAAACGAATTGTTATAATGCTCACTCAACAAATCATATCATCAAGACACCATATTTCCACTAGGATCTCTCTCAGTGTATCATATTGTCGTCAGTTTCTATGTCATATTTTCTCTATCCCTTCCATCACACTCATCTCAACAAGCCATCTGCCCTTCCCCTTCCCCCTCCCCTCCGTTATAAATAGTTTTCCTCCCCAACATCCCTTGTAGATATTGTCCATGCCTTCTTCTCTCTCTTAAATTTATCTCACCCCTACCCATCATGGTCCATGGCCTTCTTTTGCAACCATCCAAGGCCCTTTTCCCCACCCCCTAAACCATCCCTTCCCATCGCCACATGTATCTTCTTTTGTCTCTTACCATTTTGTCAAGAACTATTAGGAAGAGCCTCTACTTTACTAACCTACTAGCTTTCCCACTTCTAAAGGGAGGCATGCCTTATCCTCTTTATTGATCATAAGGGCTAATTTATCTCATCCATTCTTTACATGGCAGGGGATAGTCCTGGCCTTATCCCCTTCGCTAATGCAGATGTACATATTATTTCATCATCCATCCATTTCCTCCCCACACACCTCTAAGACTTCCCTCTCTTTACACACCCCACATTGCCAACCTCGCCTCTCTCCCCCATTGACCAGAGCCAAGATACAACGAAATCTTGATGATTTTATCTTACTTGGGTCCATCCATTACAATAGCTTGTTTTGTTGTATGATGATTTTATCTTATTCACATTTTCCGTCATCAAACATACAATCGCTAGCTCAAGCATGAGCCAGACAATAGTGGCGGGGGCATGTTGGAAACCAAAGTTTTGGGTTAAGTTTTGCGCATGTGCAATAAGGGAGCATTGCGCGCCCATTTTATAATTTTAGCATGCACCTGAGTAAGTGTGTGAGGAGTGCCATCAAGTGCACATCGGACTGTGTTTTGTCAACAGAGCATAGAACATAAAGACTATCGAGTGAGCATCAGTCTGAGTTTTTTTAGTTATGCCGGAAATGAAGAAGGTGCTCGCTGCAAGAAATAAACAATCATCAGGATATCTCCCCAAATGATTAGTTCCAACAACATACAAAGACTTGGGGCAACCATAAGAGTATTTGGTCAGACAATTAAGAGTTCCTTTGATGCAGAAAGTCTACGTGGAGTGCTTGCAGGTACCTAAAGCATGCGAGGGAATTGGATCAGACAAGCGAGTGGAGAAAAGAAGAAAGGGACACCTCTTCCCAGTAGTGAATGATATAAAAAGGAGCTTTAAGCTCAGATAGAGAGTTTGCTAATGTATTAAGGAGTTTATGAGAAGTTATTCAACTAGTCTAAGAGTTTCAAGTTAACTACCAACATTGAGTTCACCATGAGCATGTTGTATATTGTAATGTCTTTGAATACATTGGACTACATTTTGAGATGTTTGAGTCCTAAATAAAGGCACATGGTGCACTCTATGTATTCCCCTTGTTGATATAACGATGATATGAGATTCCATGGTTTTCATAGGAAATTGTTCAGTGCTGTTGTGATGAAATACTTTTAGTAATGAATATATGGCAGTTCCAATCCAATCTATTATATGTTTGTTATGAATGAGTTGAATGTGGATGTGTATTGTTTTCATTCTTATTCCTTAATGAAGTATCATATCTGAGTTATATGGATGCCAATTTCAATATTGTTATGTTCTGTGTGATCCTCTATCTCGAGTAAGAGTTTGACTTTCCTCGACCCTGATAGAGGATTAATATGTCAATGCTTTATGGTTTTGATGAACTTTCTCTTGTTCATGACAAAGATCCATCCCATGTATACACCAATATTTAGATGCCACTATTCAATAAAGTAACATCTTTTTTAAAAAACAAATTTTGAAATTTCAGTATCATTATTTATTTACAACTATAAAATTAATATTTAAAAAATCTTTATATCATTATAAAAATCTATCAAATATTTATAAAATATTTTTTCGTACACTTTAGTAATTAAAAAAATATTTAAAAAACACAATCACAACATTCATTTTTGTTGTTTTTCCACCTTGCAGCTAAACTTATCATTTTCAAGGACATTTGTAACCATAACACCATTATCATTTTCAAGGACATTTATAACCATAACACCAATATGCAATATAGTGCTTGTCATATGAAATAACATGTATTAACAAATGAAACAAGTTAATAAATTCACATATTCTTCATAATGAAAATTAGATTTTTGAAACGTTAAATTTTTCCATTAATTAAATAAAATTAGAAGTTTCAAATAGTTTAAACTTTCATTAATTAAATAAAATTATCTATTTTTTTTTAATCTTTCTACTATCTTTTTTTTTTAATAGAAAATTCTCACCAATTATATTAATATATAATTTATTACATCTCAAATATAAGAACTTTTAGAAACAAAGGATTTCCAATAAACTCAATACAAAAAAGTCAATTACTGTCAGCCATCACCAGAATAGAAACTCCATAATACAATAAAGAAAGTTTCAACACAGAATACCTAAGAAATCCAAAATTTTAAAATATTTAAAAACTGCCAGAATTTCATACCACCATCCTACCAACACTAGAATAGGTTTAAAGATGAGATAAGACATGCTGATTCCATCTCCCAAGTGTAATAAAAAAGTAGGCCTTTTGGAGCTTGTAGCCCTTTCTTGGAAAGTTTATTGGCTTCTATATTAAATTCCCGAAAGATGTGATGGAAGTGGATTCCCTGGAATGATCAAGATCTCAGTTCTTTTTTTCCAACCTTCAATGTCGACCGCCTATAGCTGCCCTTTGTGATTCAACCAATCAACCACGACTTTAAAGTCCCCCAAATCTGAATCCTTTGAATATTCCACTGATTTTCCAGAAGTAGAGTCACCCAAACACCCAAGAATTCAACTTTTGTATTGATCCCTATCCCGCAATTTAAATACGACCTGTGCATTATAGAATCAGGGTGTTTAATAACACCACCAGCCCCACAAGCTTCACCTCCATTGGCAGATGCTCCATCAAAACACGCCATCGAGTGTCCTTCCAAATGAGTTATAAAGCAGGAGTTTAAAGTCTTTATTTTCTGGCTTGAAATTTGAAAGTTTTGTGTGCCTAAAATCATTTTAACCACTATCCCCACCAATGGATTTTTATCTTCGAAAATTGCCCTGTTCCGCTCCAGCCAGATATACCAGCAAGTGTATTCCATTAGCTTGTTGGAAACAGTTTTATCCTGTGTCCACTTCTCGATGCTTTCTGATAAAGTGGATCCCGACCACACTCTTATGAGGTTTAATAGCTCCGATAATCTGGACCAGACTTCTTTTGTGAATCTGCAGTTAAGAAACAAATGGGTAATGTCTTCAATATCATTTTTGCAAAATATACACCTACCTGATCCTTCCCCAGCCCTCTTTTGGATGTTTTCCCAGGTCAAGCTCTTGTTTGATGCTGCCAACCAAAAGAATAACTTTAATTTTATCGGAACTTTCCATTTTCACAAATTTACCTTCCACCCCCGCGCCCTCTGGTGATCTTGAGTTGAAGAGACTGCATCGTATAAGTTTTTTACGCTGATCCTTCCGGACGCATCTCCCCCTGTCCACATCAGAGAGTCCCTATGATCTGGTAGAGAGACCTCGGCTTCTTGAAAAACAGTAATGTAATCTTCCCATTCAATAAAAGAATCGCCAGAGAGCAAAAGATCTGTGCTTTTTTTTCCACTGATCCTTCGGCGAGTAAGCCCCGCGGTCCAATGCTACTTGTGATAGAAAAAATATATTCTGCTGAGCTAAATGAGTGATAAGCTCTTTTGATAATAATGCCTTTTCTCTCAACCCCAGTATCCTGTCTCTACCTATCCAAATGTGTTGACCGGAGCCTGGATTCCAGTTGATCCATTTTATAAAAATATGGGGCTGATTTGGTCAGACTTGACCACATCTTTGACACTGCAGACTTGACCACATCTTATACACTTTATTGAATTAACTTAATAATATATATAAATACAACAAGCTTTATCTTAACATAACATAGATAAATTAATGTGATCACTCAATCTATCAATTATCAAATATTTCAATCTCATACTATTCTATGACACTTCCCAGTACACATTAAGCATATGAAGAATATGATATCAGATCGAAGCTCGCTGTTAAAACATTAAGGATATGATATATGATGGAGTTACACGAGAAGAGAATGGAAAACAAGAACTCAGTCGGAATGGGAGAAAAACAGGAGAATGTGAGTCACGAATTAGACGTCGACAGAAAAATATAACTTTTTGTCGGAAACAACGCGAATACTGATAAGAAGCGGAATAGTAGGAGTAAACTAAATTGCCTGGAGTTATATGACGGTTATAATTAACTTGTCACGGCTATAAGCAACTTGTCAAACTTATTAGGGATTTTGAAGGAACTTTGATAACGGATTTGACGGTTATAACGACTGTTCAAGTGTACTAAGAATTTCAACAAACTTTGATGACAGTTACCGGGAGTTCTGACCGTACTTGAGAGCTAAATTGCCTTGTGACGAGAAATTACCCGTTTAATTTCACAAATTCCATTGCGGGTATCCATCGCCTTCTCCAACGTGCGTGAGTACACGCAACTAAGACGCAATATGCTGCTTTGAACTATACCGTCATAACCGAAAGCGGCTCACGCAATCCTTCGGATCCTGAGATTCAAGGCTTTGTAGCGAGAGCATCGAACAGTTAAAGCCGATAACAATGTTGTAAGTATTAACTACAGTTAAATTTGATAATAATGTTGTAAGTATTATCTTTAGTCGTAGGTTAAACGTTTTAAGTTTTGTTTTTTTTAATATTTGTTGGAAATTTGATATGTAATTGTTGGATTGTAGATATGATATGAGTTTTTATTTTTGTATAATAAATATGATATGAGTTATTATTTTCTTATAATTTAAGTGATCTAAAAAATTTTAACATGCTAAATTCATTTTTACCTTAAAAAAATACAATTTCAATTTCACAAGTAGTAAATTTTGTGAAGATTTAAATAACAAGATTCTAAAAAATAACCAAAGCATATTAGACAACCCCTTAACATTTTCTGAAAAATGTACGATAGAAAATAAGAAATACGGATTGTGGTTTTATTATAATATTTACAACAATAGCCATGGCATACATTGTAAACGTCAGCTTTCATTCAGTCATTTATTTCAAGAACAAGGCGACTTAAATTGTTGT
>CBVK0100189548.1:0-13888 GCA_900067695.1 Picea abies | reverse complement strand
ATATATATTGTTATGTATGTTTTGGTTAATTGATTGGTTTTCTTATCCATTTGATCTACAAACCTATCTGATAATAACTCTTGAAGGCCTTGTACTGCATGAATATAGATAGACTATCTTGAAGATACAATCCAGTGATTTAGATATTCATATTGATCCAAACCCACACCCATTATTGAGAAAATAATTACAAAAAGGTTAAGTTAAAAGGTATCTCTGAGATACAGTCTATGAGAGTTTCCTGGAGTGATAACATAAGGGAAAGAAGCAGTTGCTACGGTTCATGTAACCATTGATGAAATCAATAAAAGGACATCAATGAGCAAATGAACACACGATAAACCATCATAATAAGTTTAAGTTGATCACATCCTTCTTTTCTTTATCAAGTCCTTCATCTAGTTTTTCCACCTCTTCCACTAGAAAGGTTTAACCAAAGACTGATAAATCCTTTTTTTTTTCTTCTTACCAAGTCTTGTTGATCCTTCTACCCCCCACTGTCTTCCTTCTAAATCTTATTTATTGTATTTATATGCTTTATGGTCCGCGGGAGCCCCAATCCCAGTCTTTACGACAAACACATTTACAATTTCAAATAATATGTAACAAACTATATATTTTTTTGAAATTTCAAGAGAACTACTTTGGGAATAATCTTGACTGTGCTTTGTAACCCTGTTTTCAGAATATAAAGTATTTGAGGTTGATCTATCATTATCGTTTTTTGAGCTCCCCATGTGTTGAAGTTCTCTTATGCATACAAATAATCTTCTTTTTATTTTATGTGATCAAAAATATTTATCCCAAACTATGATGGATGTGAGGACATTTTTCTTATTTTCTTTAAAAATGTGAAATGTGTAATTTCTGGTCCTTTCTTAGGAACTTTATTTAAAAAGAAAACGAAAACATTTTCCTTTTATTTTCTTGTAATATTTCTGTTTCTTTGAATTACTACAATAGACTTCTGTCAAGTCCCACATTTTGAATATTTGAAAATCTCAAGAAAATCTAAGAGGAGTACCACCTCTATAAAAACTCAGGGGGATTTACATCCTCGTGAGGTTGTCGTTTTGGTATTAACGGATTCAAGCATCAACAAGTTTTTTGGTCATTATTTGGTTGAGTTCTAGTCTCTACGAGAAGGAGTTTGTTCCTAGATTTTAGGAGGTTGTTGAGAACTAGTTGGTTTGAGAGATTCTCTCCAACTAGCTAGCTTCCTAGATTGGTGTGAGGTTGAGATATTTGATCAACCAAGTAGATCGTGAAATCAAGGTATTTATTCTATCTTGAGATCACTATGATTGTTGTATTTATATGTACTCTGTTTGAGTGTTTAATAGAGCATGAATCACAATTTTGGTTTGTGTAATTAGTGTCTAATCTCCCTCTCCCATTTCCCAATATGGTATCAGAGAAGGATTGGGATTGACTCCTGCATGGGAGGGCCCAGGTAATTGAAAGGGAAATGGGAACCTAGCTCATGTGAGAATAGATAGTTTGAGGTGATTGTTTATGTGTGTATGCAATAATGTGTTGGTTTTTCCCTCATGCAAGAAATTGGACAAGTAAGGTAGTGTAAGATCTCTCAAAGGAAATAGAGATGACCAAACTCGGGCTCCTTATAACCTATTAGTGGCGAGATCTAGCGGTTTGGCTGCAAAGTAGTGAAAATATGCACATTGAGGGAAGGTGAATCGTTACAAATACATCTTACCATTTGATATGACGTAGGAATGTGTAGTGGTTTATGGTGAGCTATAGGTGTGTCTCTATGTGCACAACCATAATCCATTCAACGATGCACAAAGGAAACATGTCGTTGTAGAAAAAATCCATTGATGCCTTGCTGAGAGAAGGCCAACTGCATTGCTGGAAGAAGAAAAGTGGTAATCGGGTTGTCCATTGTTTGGTCTATCATTGGCACGTGCAAAGCCTTCGACTTCTAAGCTCTAGGCTCTCCCACAATTTTTTTGTAAATGCAAAAGGGAAATTTATCTCATCTCCACCATAGTATTAGAGAGGAGAGGGTGCACTCCATAACGACATAATCTCTTTCACCTTGCTCAAAATTAACAACATCCTCCTTCCTAGCTGTGTGGATTGAGGGGCAAGTTATTGACATCTCTAGATTGAGGTTTAGGTTGAGGTGGGGATGCTCATACCAAGCTAGTTTGCTTTCTGCATCTGAAACTTACTTGGATTTGATGCTTAGTTCAGATGAGAGAAGAAATAAATCTTGGACAATCCCATGCGAACATGTTGTTTTAGGCTCTTTAAATTTCCCTGGAGCCGAACGATGGTGGTGAGATTTCCTTTGAAAAGGATGATGGGCAAGGGGATCGACCTTCAAGCTGATATTTGTTGGAATATATAGGCTATATGGCAATTATATAGTAGAGCACAAAAAGAAACTATTGAATGTTGTAAGTAAGCTTGGGTGCTTTAGTTGAAAGCATGGTTAGTATGTTGAAATGTTGCATGTTGATGTATATCTGTAATGAATAAGAAAAAGGATGCAATGAAGAAGATGTACGCCATTCATACAAATAAAACAAGCCCCTTAATTAGGTTGATGGGTTGAAGAAGGCATACATGGATCGACACCATATTATGATACCTTGGATGTAGTTGTGAACCTTAAGTGGATCATGATCATGAGAAGAGGAGCGATAATAGAGGTTGATGGGACCATAATTGTGATTAGAAAGGAGCCCAAAGATGTGAAGGGCGAGCCTACAATCATGTTACATAATTTTGATTGCATTTTGAACAATTTTCTTAAACAAGTTGATAGAATGCTTGGAGATGGCAAGAAAGATTAGACGTTAATAGAGAACCTATAAATGTGATGTTGAGGAATCTTTGACCATGCTAATTTTAAATATGCCTTTTAAATTTCCTTGGAGTTTGTGTAGAGGTACATGTTGAGTCTCATCAACTCAATGTGTGATCCATTGTTAGATTTGACCAATCTGACAATTTCCTATGGAAGTGTAGAAGCTCCTAAGAAGTGCGAGCGAATGTTTTGGAATCAGAAACATTTTTTTATTGAGCCTAGCAAACTCAACAGCAAGTGTTGTGCTGTTAAAGTTAGCTACCCTAATAAATCAAAGGTAAATCTAAGACAATGAATTGATAGTGATAAAGGTCAAAGACATAGATCAAGACTCCAAACATGTAAACAACTACAGAGGATGAAGAGAATATTATCTCTTGTTGACGATTTGAAGTCCTGCTTGGTAACATTTTGTGATGCAAAATCATTCCATAGTTTGATTTGTAAAGGGAAGTTGTTGGAATGATAAGCAGGAAGAACACAAGTGTTGTTATGGAACAACAAAGAGATTACTTCAAGGAAAGGTGGTGATAGTGGAAGTCGTGCGAAAGTAGCAGAAGTGCAGAAGTAATAAATGTGAAATGATCGTGGACAAACAAGGTAAATTGTGTGAATTGAGTTGAATAAAACAAAATCATTACCATATGTTAATATGAGTCACACATTATTTATAGCAAGTCTATGATGTAATGCTTATGAAATTCATGTATTGGTCCTTGAAATGTTTGATTATGTACCTGGTATCTCCATATGATGGATTTTATAATGTATGTACATATGTTTAAGTAACATGTAAAGGGCATATCGTTGTAAGACTTGACTATACATGCATACCATTTTGTTATGTATCCCTATTAATTTATAGTGCATAAAGCTCTTTTATAGAGTTATATAACACCTAGAGTGCGCCATGTCACGGGTCGACTGAATGATCTATGAGTGGACCTTGTTGGTTGTGAACTTTGGCAAGTGCCTAGAAAACCATGTGTTTTACATTAAGGGGGAGTTCATCAAGAGGTTGAATGAACCACGTACCTGAAGGACATCCTACAAAACCCGCGGTTGCAGTGGTTGATGACCCACGCATTTCGGTGGATGGTTGTCTCTTTATATAGACTTTGGTAATTTGGTGATGCATGATCAAGGTACGAAGAGAAATTACCGTGTTGGACTAGACATAGACCTTGTTGATCAGGAGGTGCTTCGATTGAGAGGACTCAGTGATGATGAAGACCTGACCTGACTATTGTAAATACAAGTAGTCGTTAAGGGGGAGTGTTGGGATATGCAACTCCCTCTTGTATTTAGTTTGTGTGATCATATTTAATTATTGAGTTTATTGGTCATTATTTGGCAGAGTTATAGTCTCTACGAGGATTTTGTTCCTATATTTTAGGAGGTTGTTGAGGCCTAGTTGGTTTGAGAGATTCTCTCCAACTAGTTAGCTTCCTAGATTAGTGTGAGGTCGAGATATTTGCTCCAAGTAGATCGAGAAATCAAGGTAGTTAGTCTATCTTGAGACTATGATTGTTGTATTTATATGTACTCTATTTGAGTGTTTAATAGAGTGTGAATCACAATTTTGGTTTGTGTAATTAGTATTTACTCTCCCTCTCCTATTTCACAATAAAGGGAAAAATGTTTTTTTATTGCATGTAATTGTCATGATTGAATGCATTGCTAAAATATTGTTGGATCACCATGAAGGGATTTCTTGTGGCTTGAATTGCATTTACAACAATGGTGACCTAAGAAATGAAGGCAAATCAAGATTAAATTGAATAATGGTGACCTGATACAGGAAGGGAAATCAGGATTAAATTGAATACATGCCTAAATTAAATTGATGGTTGTCACGGGTTCAAAATGTTTAAGCCCTCTTTTGTATTTGATTGTTTATAATAATAGTTATTTATAAACAATTACTCTATTACTCTATGATGGGTGGAGATAACCAATTTATAACCATTCAGAGAAACACTTGAATGACATCATCAACAACCCACGTTTTTCCAATAGTGGTCGTGGCTATTTTAGTCATACTCACACATTTCCAATAGTGGTCATGGCTATTTTAGTCATACTCACACATACTATACTGCAACGAATGTTGTAATATGGAGGGAATCTTAGATAAACAATGATTCAAAGAAGAGTGTGAATAAAGTTGAAGTTGAGGGGTCCATAGGTCCTAGGGGCTGAGAATGTTGCTCTAATACCATATGTAATGGTCTAAATTCTAATTCAACTAAATTCATAAATAAACATAGTAATTTGTAACCACTTACTGAAATACATAAAGATACCTTAATTCTTAATTGCATAATTCACAAGAATAATCCAATGGTGAGAAACTTACCCGAGAGTTGAGGAAATCAACTCACTTACAATGCTATGAATGTCGAACCATTGCACTCCAATCTTTGATCTAGCACGCCACAACAGAGCGTGGGGGATGATTCTCCTCCCAACCAACCCCTCAGTCATCACCACTAATAACCGTTGAACCCTCAATCAACTGCTTATGCAAGATTCTAATCCTTTTCCTCAAATTTCCAGAAACAAAAGATCCCAAACTTTCATCTCCACCTTCATTATATAGAATTATTCTTACCCATTCATGCAGGAAGTTCCATACATCCCTGAATGGGGTGGAATCTTGCTCACTTGAAAATGAGGTGGATGGGACGTTGGCTCACCAATCCATGCCACAGGTGGCAACCGCATCTACTCATGAAAAGAGAGCACATGCCCCCCACTGGGAGAGAAACACCATTATTTTTAATACTAAAGACGTGGAGGGAAGCTTGTATGATGGATCACACAGATATGGTACTTCGACCACAAGAAAGCTCATTAATGAAGTTAATGGCAGAGTCTGAGAGGACAACAAGGTTGATCGCTCATGCAAGGCTGATGCTCCCTCCATATCCGAGCATTATGATGATCATCATGACCGGGCTAGGCCAGGAAGTGCGGGCATGCTCGTAGAGAGAAGAAATGTGGGTTATTAAGCAACATTTCTGGAATAGGGGAGGTATTAAGGTAGTTCTATTATCATCCTTTCTAATTTTTGTGAATACTACTTTTTCCAGTTTTAAGCTCAACTCTCATGTCTTTCTCCTCCTCCTCATGGCATTGCGCATACGTAAGCCTTGCACCACCCCTGGTCCATCTCGAACAACTCGAGCAATTTTGGATGTTGCCGATTTCTATCACAATTTCATGCCTGAGGAGGATCGGGAAACAATGCCAACATTGGAGGTGGAAGTTAGGCTTCTTTGCGAATTCAATGATCATGAAGAAATTGAGCAGTGAGTTGGTGGTTTAATTCTTGATCTGTGTTGCACCAAAACAAGGGTTTCAAGGTTTTTCGAGACCCTCGATCTCTATTGGCGCACCAAGACTATGGTGGCTCTAGGGATGCTTCCCAAGGAAGATGAGTTCAAGAAATTAAAGCACATAATGGAGACCTTGGAAGAACAAAATTCCTATCTTCTCTCAGGGTCACATGGATTTCCCAACGCCATGGTAGCGCCTTCCATCCTCCCGCTGCAAACCGGCTTGAAAATTCATTTGTTTTTGTTTGACTGGATGTAGTAGGCCTATCCTCTCCACAGGTTCACCATGCTAAGAGTTAATCCATTTTTTAGGTTTTTACTCCTCTTTTATCACGTTTTTTTTGTTATGACCTGTTCTAGTAAACCTACATGGCCCTATGTGTCTTATATAAAGTATATTTTTAAACTTATTATGTTTTTCAAAGCCTGGTTTTCCCTATGGGGTAGGCAGACTCATTTTGATTAAGGGAGATTGTCATGGTCTCTCTGGAAATTGACTCTAATCAAGCATAGTTGTACATTATGTTTATATTAGTATAGTCTTTTTTTACTTAAAAAAAAAGGAAGGAGTTCCATACATAAGTTACACTTGTCATCAAATAATTAACCACATATATTTTAGCCTTTTCTTAATTTAAAAGTTCCCTAAATTTAACTTTTCTTATTTTTACCCTTTTATTCTATTATTAAAGTAATTCCTTCTTATTTATTTATTTTAATCTTTTACTTTATTTATTTTTCTTTCTATTTTTATACCATTTAAATATTTATTATTATTATTATTAAATTAATAATATGGGGTATTACAGTTCCATGGATCTCACTAGTGTGAACAATGTCTGCACTAACATATAAATTTAGAATTTTCCCTCATCGTTGTTGTTAAATTCTACAACAATCATGCAAACTTCAAACTAAAACACTCATAGCTCCATTCCAGGAAACAAAGCGTCATTTTCTGTGTATAGATTTAGGTTTTTGCCTGGTCTTTTTGTTAGATTGTTCCGTAATTTGCAATAACTCAAAATTTAAACTTTATGAGAACTTTGGTAGTCTCTGATCATAGATTTAGATTTATTTTTTTCGGGTCCCACTAAAATTGTTTGAAGATAAGAAAACTACAAATTCAAATAATTTATTGTCCCGTTCTCTGAAATTAGCAGGGTTTTTGCAGATGGATTTAACTATTTTTGACTTCTATGTTGAAGTTTTCTAGCATTGATGTGATTTTTATTTTCTTCATCGGGTATGTGAATGATTGTATTGATGGTCAATTCTTGATTTTGCTTCTAGGATTTCTTTGGATAGTTGATTAAACTATGGTTATTGGTAGGAATCATCCTTGTCCCGGATCAAGGGTGTTTGGATATGTAACTCCCACTTGTATTTAGTGTGTGTGATCATATTTAATTATTGAGTTTATTGGTCATTATTTGGTAGAGTTTTAGTCTCTACAAGGAGTTTGTTCCTAGCTTTTAGGAGGTTGTTGAGAACTAGTTGGTTTGAGATATTCTCTCCAACTAGTTAGCTTCCTAGATTGGTGTGAGGTTGAGATATTTTATCAACCAAGTAGATCTTGAAATCAAGGTATTTCTTCTATCTTGAGATCACTATGATTGTTGTATTTATATGTACTCTATTTGAGTGTTTAATAGAGCATGAATCACAATTTTGGTTTATGTACTTAGTGTCTAATATCCCTCTCCCATTTCTCAATATGGTATTAGAGAAGGACTGGGATTGACTCCCGCACGGGAGGTCCCAGGTAATTGAAAGGGAAATGGAACCTAGCTCAGGTGAGAATAGATAGTTTGAGGTGATTGTTTCCGTGTGTATGCAATAATGTGTTGGTTTTTCCATTATTTGATGAGGTCCAGAGTCATTAGTGTCACGTCAGTGAAAGAAATTGGACGAGTAAGGTAGTGTAAGATCTCTCAAAGGAAAGAGAGATAACCAAACTCGAGATCCTTATCAACTGTTAGTGCTAAGATCTGGCGGCTTGGCTGCAAAGTAGTGAAAATATGCAGATCAACGGAAGGATAATCGTTACAAATACATCTTACCATTTGATTTGATGTAGGAACATGTAGTGGTTTATGGTGAGATATAGGTGTGGCTCTATGTGCACAACCATAATCCATTTAATGATGCACAAAAGAAACATGTCCCTGTAGAAAAGAGCCACAACTACTTTGTTGAGAGAATGCTTACTGCATTGTTGGAAGAAGAAAAGTGGTAATTAGGTTGTCCATTGTTTGGTCTGTTGTTGGCAAATGTAGAGCCTTCAAATTTTAAGCTCTAGGCTCTCCCACAGTTTTTTTGTAAATGCAAAAGGGAAATTTAGCTCATCTCCACCATAGCATTAGAGAGGAGAGGGTGCACTCCATAATGACATAATCGCTTTCACCTTGCTCAAAATTAGCAACATCCTCCTTCCTAGATGCATGGATTGAGGGGTGAGTTATTGAAAATTCTATATTAAGGTTTAGGTTGAGGTGGGGATGCTCATACCAAGCTAGTTTGCTTGTCGCATCTGAAACTTGCTTGGATTTGACGCTTAGTTCCAATGAGAGAAGAAAGAAATCTTGGACAATCTCGTGCGAACGTGTTGTTTCAGGCTCTTTAAATTTCCTTGGAGCTGAACGATGGTGGCGAGATTTCCTTTGAAAAGGACGATGGGCAAGCAGATCGACCTTCATGCTAATATTTTTTGGAATATATAAGCTATATGGCAACTATATGGTAGAGTACAAAAATAAACTATTAAATGTTGTAAGTAAGATTGGGGGCTTTAGTTGAAAGCATGGTTAGTATGTTGAAATGTTGCATGTTGATGTATATCTGTAATGAATTAGACAAAGGATGCAATGATGAAGACAAAGAGATTACTCCCAGATAAGATGGTGATAGTCGCAGTTGTGCGAAAGTAACAAAAGTGTATAAGCAACAAATGTGAAATGATCGTGGACAAACAAGCTAAATTGTGTGAGTTGAGTTGAATAAAACATAATCATTACCGTATGTTGATATGAGTCACATATTGTTTATAGCAAGTATATGATGTAATTTTTATGAAATTGATGTATTGGTCCTTGAAATGTTTGATTATGTACCTTGTATCTCCATATGATGGAGTTTATAATGTATGTACCTATGTTTAAGTAACATGTAAAGGGAATATCATTGTAAGACCTGACTATACATGCATACCCCTTTGTTATGTATCCCTATTGATTTGTAGTGCATAAACCTCTTTTATAGAGTTATATAACACTTAGAGTGAGCCATGTCACAAGTCGACTGAATGCTCTAAGAGTGGACCTTGTTGTTTGTGAACTCTGGGAGGTGCCTAGAAAACCCTGTATTTTACATTAAGGGGGAGTTCTTCAAGAGGTTGAATGAACCATGTACCCGAAGGACATCCTACTAAACCGACGGTTGCAACGACTGATGATCAAGGCATTTCGGTGGATGGTTGTCTCTTTATATGGACTTTGGTAATTTGGTGATGCATGATCGAGGTACGAAGATAAAGTATCGGGTTGGACCATACATAGAACTTGATGATTAGGAGGTACTTCGGTTTACAAGACTCGGTGATGATGAAGACATGACCTGACTATTGTAAAGACAAGTAGTCATTAAGGGGGAGTGTTGGGATATGCAACTCCCACTTGTATTTAGTGTGTGTGATCATATTTAATTATTGATTTTATTGGTCATTATTTGGTAGAGTTATGGTCTCTATGAGGAGTTTGTTCCTAGATTTTAGGAGGTTGTTGAGGCCTAGTTGGTTTGAGAGATTCTCTCCAACTAGTTCGCTTCTTAGATTCGTGCGAGGTTGAGATATTTGCTCAACCAAGTAGATCATGAAATCAAGGTAGTTCTTCTATCTTGAGACTATGATTGTTGTATTTATATGTACTCTATTTGAGTGTTTAATAGAGTGTGAATAACAATTTTGGCTTGTGTAATTAGTAATTACTCTCCCTCTCCTATTTCCCAATAAAGGGAAACATGTTTTTTTATTGCATGCAATTGTCGAGATTGAATGCATTGCTAAATTATTGTTGGATCACCGTGAAGGGATTTATTATGGCTTGGATTGCATTTACAACAATGGCGACCTCAAAAATGAAGGCAAATCAAGATTAAATTGTATAATGGTGACCTCATATAGGAAGGCAAATCGAGATTAAATTGAATACTTGCCTAAATTAAATTGATGGTTGTCACGGGTTCAAAATGTTTAAGCCCTCTTTTGTATTTAATTGTTTATAATAATATTTATTTATAAACAATTATTCTATTAATCTATGATGGGTGGAGATAACCAATTTATAACCATTCAGAGAAACACTTGAATGACATCATCAACAACCCATGTCTTTCCAATAGTGGTCATGGCTATTTTAGTCGTACTCACACATTTTCAATAGTGGTCATGGCTATTTTAGTCATACTCACACATACTATACGAAAACAAATGTTGTAATATGGAGGGAATCTTAACTAAACAATGCTTCGAAGAAGAGTGTGAATAAAGTCGAAGTTAAAGGGTCCATAGGTCCTAGGGGTTGAACATGTTGCTCTGATACCATATGTAATGGTCTAAATTCTAATTCAACTAAATTAATAAATAAACATAGTAATTTGTAACCACTTATGGAAATACATAAAGATACCTTAATCCTTAATTGCATAATTCACAAGAAGAATCCAATGGTGAGAAACTTACCCGAGATTTGAGGAAATCAACTCACTTACATTGCTATGAATGTTGAACCATTGCACTCCAATATTTGATCTAGCATGCCACAACAGAGTGTGGGGGATGAATCTCCTCCCAACCAACCCCTCAATCATCATGATAAAATACCTTGAGCCCTCAATCCACTACTATTCCAAATATTCTTAGCCTTGTCCTCATATTTCCCAAGTAAAATGAGACATCGTTTTTCTCATTCTTCTTCATCCTTATATATAATCCATCCATGGTAAAGAACCCAATCCCTAGGATCCATTATTTAATTATTTATTATATTTTAGGTTTTCTCCATAAATTATCGTTACTTATTTTACCATTCTTTTACTACCTAGATATTTATTTTTAGGTACTTATTAGGATCCCTTAGGATAATTATTATACTTCTTTATTATTATTAATTATATATCTATTTAATAATAATATGGGGCTTGACATACTCCCTCCCTTCAAGGAACTTCGTCCCAAAGTTTACTTCTATATCTTCCACAACATCCTTTCTTGAAATAGTATAAGGCCATTGATCACAACATGCATCAAAATCTCCCATGAAGCGTGAGGAACACTTAAGCAATTCTTCCCAACTTTCAGAACCAAGCTTAAAACCTCACGGTCTATCAGGGCTCTAAGGCACCATATCTCATATACACAAGCATGCATCCCAATCAATATTTACATACACCATACATATTGAAAATGTTGGACCAAAACTCTCTCGAGTACACAACCCCATGCATCGAAATCCAATCCCACAACTCCACCGACGAGAAACACTCTAGCTATTCTCTGGAATTCAACATCACAAATTCAATGCAAGGCATAATAATTACTGTCATAAGTAGTTTATTGATTTGTCCCCAACCCATAATATGTTACTTGTGATATTCTCCTTCATGGTTACGAGCTCCCACAAGATCATCAAATAAATCATCCCTCTTGGACCATTGGTGGATACCTTGACAATCACGACCTTGCAACATGCAACCAATGCATTAGTTATAATAATAATATCAACATCTTATAGAAGGAATCCATATGCTAACTCTCGCATGTTCTCATGAAAATACATCATCGCCATCACCACGTGCTCACACATGTAATCACAAAACATCTTAGCACAAAAATATTCATGCAATTACATGATGTCATCATGTCACAAGATAATATCATAAGAAATATAACCTAGTATCATCTTTATTAAAGACATAGAATTTCATTATCATAATTAAATGTAATAAATTCATATGTAAATAATTTTTGACGAGTAGAATTGACCACTCGTCAATGAAAGAGAAACAACCTGGTCCAAGGTCCTTAGAACAAAACCCAAGCCATTTGAAATGGTTGTTCCTGATGCGTTTTATGGCTCTGTTAGCCAAGAAAAGAATCTACGCTCCTAAGAGAAAATATATAGGAAGAGTTGTCCTAAGGGTACTACAAACTAACATTTACGACATTAATAATAAAAAAACATACCTATGATATTTACAATAACTTCTAGAAAACTAACTAATTTGTACAAATGCACAAGATTATGAAAATCTAGTAAAATGGAAATTTAAATCATAGAACTAAATATCGGGCAAAAGATAGGAATATTGTAAAATTAATTGAAACTCTAACATCATACTAGAAACCATTCCTAAATTAAACTGAAAAGGAAAATTAAAACTAACTTTAAATGTGAAAAGACTAAGATTAACTAAATTGATCTCATCAATTAAGTCAAACCTTAGAATAAATGATTAACATTTAAAATTAGGAACATCAAGTTACAACAAAAAATATCTCTAAAAAAGAAAAGAGGACTATCTTGGCCAAGAGCACCAATTAAATCTATTGACTGAGTTCTCCTTCACATAAAATAATTACCTATTAGTTGAAAGCAAAAGTCAATTTTCTAACCGATGATAGGAATTACACAATTTGAGATTTCAAGAAGTTAAACAAAGACAAAACCGTGTAAAGCTTGGTAATCTCCCAGTTATGTGTAAAATAATCAATCATGATACCGGTTCTAATTGCATTCAAAATCAAACAAATGGCATTTTCGGTGTTTTAGAAAACATTTCAAAAAACTGAAACACACATATAATTAACAAAAGATTATATTCAAGTGAAGATGATGAAAATCACAATATTTGAAAAGTACCCTTTTGTTCATGCGATAAGAATTGATATGTAAGTAGGAATGATCATTTAGAACATTAACCATTTATATTTAAAGTAAAATTCCATCATATTTTCATCATTCCTCCCCCCACCAATCAAGTCTCATCATACTCTTTTTATAATCAATAGAGTTATGATGTAAAATATCGATTACATCATACTCTTTTTATAATCAATAGAGTTATGATGTAAAATATCGATTATACAACTAACAATCAAAGATAAAAAAAATATCTCCTAAAACCTTGGACAACATCCATGATTCGATCTCATACACCATATGAGGATTACTGAGTTTAAACAAGTCTAGCTAATCCAAGGATATAACAACTTCTAATAAAAGTTCATTGATTTGAGTCAATCAAAACACTTTAAAAGTTGGTCACAATGTACTCCAAAATTGGCGAGTATACTAACTGATGTAATAAAATTGCAACCAAATCATATTTTATTCATAAACCAAGTCATGAAAATCACACCACGATCATCTTCATATCCCATGATTGACACCTGTACACCATCAACACAAGACATATCAATCACTTATACATTTTAAGAGTGACTACATAATATTTGATTCTGTAGCTACTCTAAATTAAAGAAATTTATAACTAATTAAAAAAAAATGGAACAATCAAATAAAATATAATCTATATTGTCCTTGATCCGAAACCATTTGTAATTGTACATATAGGTTGGTGAGTCGTTGGTACCAAGTGTGAATGTAATGTACATTTAGGCTGGTGAGTCGTTGGCACCTAGTTTTGGTGT
>CBVK0100189547.1:0-13888 GCA_900067695.1 Picea abies | reverse complement strand
GTTTGGGATACTATTGGGCCATATAGTATGCAAACAAGGCTTACTAATAGATCCTACAAAGATTGCAGTAATTGTTAACTTTGTACCACAAAAAATAGTCTGTAAAAAAAGAGCAACATTGGGAAACACATGATACTATAATTTTTTTATCAAAGGGTATGCATAGATCATTGTGCCAATGATGAAACTACTAAGGAAAGATACAAAGTTTCATTGGAATGACGATTTCCAACACGATCTAGATACGCTGAAAGAAAGGATGGTCATTTCACCAATATTAGTATTTCTAGACTAGAAGAAGAAATTCCATGTACATGTATATGCATCATCCATAACACTTGGAGCTATCTGGGCATAGCCAAGAGTGAGATATTTGGATCACCCTATAGCTTTTGTGAGTAGAAAACTATCAAAATTAGAGAAGAACTATAACACCACAGAGAGGGAAGTCTTACCTATGGTCTACGCACTACATAAATTCAAACATTACTTATTGGGAAAAAACTTTAAGATGTGCACATATCACTCAACCCTTAAATACCTAGTCAGTAAGCCATTGTTTGGGGGGAGAATATGTTGATGGTTACTACTGTTTCAAGAGTTTGATTTTGAAGTAATAGTCCAACCAGGAAAGATGAATGCAGGACTTGACCACCTATCAAGGGTCACGAATGGAGAAGAAACTACAAATTTAGAGGACAAATTTTCGGATGGACACTTATTTTCAGTGCAGGTCGTGGATGAATACTTTGTAGATATCGTTTAGTGCTTGAGTACAGGTACTGCGCCATAAGAATATAACATTGTGCAAAAGAAAAACCAAGTAGTCTGGGTTTCAGACTATCAGCTGAGAGAAGGACACTTATACAAAATGGGAGCAGATAGAATTTTGTGAAGATATGTACTAGAACATGAAATACCAACGGTTGTAGCAGAAGCCCACAAGGTAATAGCAGGAGGAAATTACACAAGCAAAGCTACCGCACATAAGGTATTGCATGCAGGACTATGGTGGTTGAACATTCACAAATAATGGAAGGATTACTGCTAGAGATGTGATGTCTATCAAAGGATTGGTAAACCCAACATAAGGGATGATATGCCATTGCAACCACATGTAATGTTGCAGGTATTCAAAAAATGGGCAATAGAATTTGTGGGACCAATCAAACCACCAGCAAAAAGAACAGGAGAAAGGTACATTATCACCATGACATAATACCTGACAAGATGGGCAGAAGCAACACCAGTTAAAGATTGTTGCGTAGAAATAACAACACATTTTCTTTTACAACAAGTAATCACTAGATTTGGTCACCCAAGAATATTGATGAGCGACCAAGGAACGCACTTCATTAACAACACTATTAAGGCTATGACTAAATATTTTGAAGTTCACCATCAAAAGAGCACACCATATTGCCCATAGGTGAATGGAACAGTAAAAGAATTTAACAAAATCCTGGAAAACACACCGACATAGATCTGTAATGTCAACAGGGATGATTGGGACCTCAAAATACCAGCATTACTATGGGCATACAGGACCACATGCAAGAAGTTGATAAGATAAGCACCATTCATATTTTTATGGCCAAGAAGCAGTGGTGCCACTAGAATTTGTAGTACCCAGTCTGTGCATAGTAGTGATTACACAGATGAAGGAATGAGACTCAGTATGTGACAGGATAAATTAGTTGTTGGTCATGGAGGAAGATCAGATCCTAGAAAGGTTCCACCAATAAATTCAGAAAGAAAAGGACAAAGCATGGCATGATAGACATATCAAGAAGAAAACTTTCAAGGAAGGAGACTTAGTATTGATGTACGAAAACATATCTATTCAGCATCTAGGAAAACTCAGAATGCACTGGTTAGGACCGTATGAAGTAAAAATTGTCACAGATGGGAGAGATGTACAGTTGAAATACTTAGGAGGCACAGAAATCAAAGGTATGATCAATGGGAGCTGATTGAATCTATACAAGGAAAATCGACCATCCATAACATGAAAGTCACCATGAAGTAAAAAAAACAAAAATAGGATACCAATCAGTACCAACAAAGGGACAGTGCACCGAAATGAGAAAGAGAATGCACATTTAGGAATACAAACATGGAGAAGACAAGGCCAATGTTCAGTTCGAAACAAAAACACGTGGAAAAGGTAAAGACGACAAAAATGACAAAGGAAAGTGGAATTGAATGCCGAAAATGACCGACAAGACGTTGCATTAATCGCGTCGACTGGAGACGGCAAGGGAGAGTAATGTAAAGTATGAAGAAAATAGAGGTTCATTGAATCCATAGTAAGGATAGCATCTTCGACAAGCTTCATACTATGCCCATACAAAGTAGGGACGCGAGAGAAAAAATCTTATTGCGAAACCAAAAGAGGAAGAGAGTGATAGAGCATATGAAACATAGAGCAAATTTTACAGAGGCTAATGAGCTCGATGAATGACCATATTTTCAACCATGGCACCACCAAAACAATCATAGTTGAGATAAAAGTCTAGATAATCCATATTTAGGACTAGGGCACAAGTACAATTACAAGAAAGTGAACAACAACCACTAGAGGTCATCAATGTCGACGAAATCCCATCACTAGATACAACACCAATGAACCCCACACCCGTGGTAGAAGAAACCCAACATACATTACATGAGGACACGAATGTAGATATTCCAGTAAAGGAACAGGGTTAACAGAACCAGGGAACAGGAATCCAAGCACAACCAGAGAACCCTGAAAAAGCTCCGAGAGTCAATGGGATGGCTCCAAGGCAGGCAAAAGCAGCCTGAACTAGATGAGTCATAGACAACTGTGTCAGACCATCCACAGGAGGGAGAAGTGGAAGATGTCACGAGTTGGCTATAATAATATGTCAAAGAATGACCAATGGAGATTGGAACCTCGAGTAATCCACCACCGAAAAAGGACAAGCAACAGATACCTAGGTCACCATGCAAGAAACCCATCACAACCATTGTTTTACTACATATACCAGAAGGGGTACAGGTGAAATCAGACTTGCTAGGTTATGTCGAGAAGCTAAAATAATCAGATCATGATGTAACGAACACAAACAAGTTCCCAGAGTTCATGAAGCAAGTCTACCTATAGACTATGGGTCTGGATGCATTTGGGGAACCAGTTAATCAACCACTCCAATGGAAAAGAGGATTGGTAAAAATTGGCATTCTAGGTCTATTGGAACTACCACACTTTGGCAGAGGACAATATTCTAGCAATTGTATGAAATAGTTGATGGCAGTAACACATGGCGGAGATATATGGTTTGAAAATCATGCCTCGATAGATGTGGATCTCATTGCACACATTACAGGGCTTCCATCACGGGGCATGGATCCCGCACAATTTCTCGACGAAAAAACAAAGGAGAAATCACTTGTAGAGGAGATGAAAAAGAAATACAACATTGAAAGGGAGACACATAGAATCATCATCAAATGAATCAATGACACTGCGACAAAAATGGGCACAAAAATCATGGCCTGCAAACTGCTAAGAAAATGCCAGAAGGAGGAAGTCTCGTCTGGGGTTGTTGCAATTGTTGCACAATGTGCCAAAGGAAACACAGTTAGTTGGGCCCCTTATCTTTTGAATTTGTTTCTAGATGACTGCAAGGATGAGTAGGATCTAGGAATAGAATTTCATTACTCATGGATGCTCATGCTGATAGCCATTATGGGATGGAAGGAACTGAAATATGTATTTTTTCCCACCAAACCAAAACCCAATCATGGAGTGAGATATTTATCTCTTGGTGGAACGTGAGACACCAAGAACATAAATATGAATGCATCTATATTCGAAGGATACCTACGTGATATACAAGAGGCCATTTCCAACCTATGGAGAATAACACCACAGGTTGTTGCATACTATCGAGACATAGAAAAATTCATTGCCACTCGACATGCGATGTGGATCCAGGTGCAGAAAAATCCCAACAAGAAGTGGCTACAACTACGTTATTGCATCATAGAAGGAAACATAGAAATGACTATGAAGGATTGGGAAGACGACTAGAGGATTCCATTACTTACCCAAGACATACCAGTAAGGACAAAGGAAGAGGAGGAAAGGAAGGAACATACAAATGCCGAGGAGGCAGGGCAGGGAGAGACAGAGCCTCAGGAAGTCCCAGTGCCCAAGAAGCCAAGGACGGGCCAGAACAATCCAAAGTAGACGAAATAAGGGACATCCAAGAAAGGAACCCAGAAGGGGAAGAATAATAATAATACAAAGGTGCCCTGAGTACAACAGAAAAAGGCCAAGGCAGTGTAAGGGACGACACCAAGTCCTAATCCACAAGAGTCGGGACCGACGAAGTGACTAGCTACTCAAATGGGGGGGGTGAACAAGAAAATGAAGGCACATAGAACTACCCCATAGTACACGATCACAGAGGATGATGCAGAAATGATAGCCCAAATGGTCCAGGATCGTACATCCAAGGATTTTGAGAATGTTGTGCACCATAGGGACAGAATTCCATAGGAGTTGGAAGACATGCGATAGTTCCTCAAGAATATCGTAGAAGTTCAAGCAACCGACAACAACATTGAAACATGGCCATTAGCATCACAGACATGAGGAGAACCTGAAGCAAGTAAGAGGTATATAGTCCACACAATACTGCAACCGAGTGCAACATTTCACATTACACCCATCATGTTGCACATGGACAAGATCGTGGGGTAGAGACCCCTAAAGGTCTTAGCTCAGTTACAGTTGATATTTTTGTGCATACCAACCAGGCTCTCTATAAACTACAGGTTAGTGTTACCCAGGAGGCACACAAACATAGCATAATTAAAGCAAGCAGAGGATAAACGAGACGAGATGGAATTGATATATGAGTAGGCCAAGCTCAAGATGAAATAGAAAAGGGAACGTGTGAACGAATTGGAACAAAAAGTGGTTGGAGCTTACGAGAAGATTCCAAAGACCACACAGAGGGCCGAACTCACAACAACTAAGAATATTGATTAGATTGCACAGAAAATTGATCAATATCAGGAGGAGATCAATAATCTTAGTGAAAAACTCAAACCTACCACTCCACTGGAGGTAAGGGAGAAAAGGAAGCAGGAAGAAACATAGCAGATACAATAGATATAATGACAAGTCCATGCAATGACCGACCTCTTCAACAAAGCAACACAACTCTGGAAAAAGATAGAAGAGGATCAATAGGTCCAACAATGGGACAAGGAAGAAGAAAGGATCAACACAACTATCCAAGACCTCAAGTAGAGGAAGAATACAATGTCCATCACAAAGCATGTCAAAGGGGCGTAGGATATGAAAATACTACATGCATAACTCACCACTACACAGACGTAGAAAAAGGAGGATCAGACTCAAATGTAACCACTCCAGGAGTGAGTCACAAAGGTCATTGCACAGGTAGAGGAATCCAAGACATATATGGCATAGGCCCAGGAAAAGTGTACAGAGTTTATTAGCGAGGAGATTGTTGTACATGCAATATATGCACTCAAGGAGAAGACCACGCATGCTCAAATGCCAGCAACGAAGCTCAGGGAAAAGTTCCAAGTGATCACTAGGGAGATCGATGAGGCACACAAAGGTTAGGTGGCTCAGGACGAGCCACATGTCAGTGTTGGGGGCCTATTGGAAGCAATACAAAGCGGAAATAAAGGCTATTTTGGGAAAGAATACATGCACGAGGGAAGCGCCAACTGGAAGGAAGAGCATCACACGTGCATGCATGGAAGACATAAGGACGTTAGGGTTAGGGTTTTTGCAATACATTGTAAAGGATGATGAGCCAAAAACATATAAATATAGATACCTAGGTGTCATAGAGGGAGATGATGAATGAGGCTAGCGAATAAGAAAGAGATGAGAGGAGTCCTCTCTTGATAACAAGTTGTAATATTTTTCTTTATGACCTAATTTTGTAAGCTGTTGAGTTGGAGAGGAGTAGAAGTGTATATCTTGAGGGCTAGATCAGAGGCTGAGGATCCTCGTGTGATCTAGTCTACCTCATAATAGATCTTAACCTGACTAAGAGGATTTGTAAGCGTGTGGAGTTGTTGTTTTGTAACTTCCATAATAAAAGGGTCGAGAAGCCAAATATTTGTGGACATAGCCCAGGAGGGGGTGAACAATGGTAAAACCTGTGTTATGTGATTGAATGCATGTGTTCTTTGTTATCTTCAGTAGTTATTAATATGCTAAATGAATGAGTCGTTATATTTCATGCATAATCGTGAATGACAACCTATTGAATTAATAAGTAAAAATAGAACTCTCAGCACACACATCCCAGATCCCCACTCAGTCCTGGGTTGAAAACACATACGTATTGCAGCCACCCATTAAGACTATCTCGGGTGAGATTGCACAGTGTACCTTGTGTGTTGCATTTCCATTTGGTTTACCAGGAGGGTCAATAGTTTTAGAGGCTCTGTTGGAATCCTGAATAGATATGAACCCTAGGTCACTTCAGATAAGAATATAAACTCAGACGTATAAATAATAACCAACAGATATCATCTTTCATTTTATAGAGTAACCAAATCAAGACAAGTTATTGAAGGATGTGTATCAACATCACTAAGAGGAGGAAACAATCAAATATATTGTCAACATTGTTTCATTACAGGTGCTTCAAAATTTTAAAATATGCCCTATTTTACACATTTGCATACATACTGATTTATTTTTCAAAACCCCCTTTACAACTAGAAAAAATCATCACAAAAGGCATACTTTGTATGGACTTGGGTTTGAGAAAAGCAACATCAATTCCTATGCAACATATTCAACTTTGTGTTATTTTTAGTACAATGCATTGAGACAAGAATATTCTCGACTAGCAAATATTTTTTTTCCTCTAACTAAACACTCATGGAAAAACCTCTAAGTACTTTTCCATGATCCATGGATGGAAAAAGGGGTAAAACGTCGGCCCTAATTATGGAGCCTAACCCCGAAGGGATCACAATAATATAACCTGTGACCTCCCCAACTATAGAGGAGAGATAAGAGGTCTCATGTCTGGCTCATGACCACTTGAGCTAACCCTCGGGTCTCCCAATTAGCAGGAATTACTAACAACAAGGATTGTTTTAGCTTCTGTGGATGATCTCCTAATAGAAAAACTACTACATCTTTTATATTTTCTCACATTCCTACACCCTTGAAACAACAAACACCCAATCAAACAAGATTTTGAGGAAATTTAATTTATTTGAGAGACAAATGTAGAAGCAAAAGAACAAAAACATAATTGAGATCTAGAGTCTTTTTTCAACGATCAATATTTGTGTAGTAATAGAGGGTTGTTGCATCTTAAGCAATGGGAATACAAGAACAAAATAAAGGGGAAGACAAGAGAAACAATGGAATTTAACTAATGAATGATTGAATGAAACCATTGAAAGGAAACACAAGGAATATTAACTAATATCTACTTTGATGCACACAGAAAGAGCACAGTAGAGAACCTACAAATTATAGTGAATTTAAAATATTGAAGAAGTTCTGTAAGCACAAGGAAAGGAATAGTTAGGAAATGAAGACTCACTTTAGGTTGTAGTTCACTAAACTGGTGGAGAATCTAAAAAAACATGCTTGTTGCATAAAACATCTTTGCAGTATTCCTAAAATACAAATAGGAATGTTGTCAAATGTATAAAACATGTATATTTAACTTCAACTTACTATACATTCTCCCATATCATTGACATCAACTATACACATCAAATTCATCATCTCTCTAAAGTAAGTATCTTCTTTAGATACTTAAAATGTTGGTACTGGGCCTCATGGAAGTGAACCATAACATCATTGACTAGATTGGGCATTAAGAAAACTACATATAAATATAAAAAATACAAACATTGCAAAATATCCATGTACACAAGAAAATCATTTTCAAATGGTCATACAATTCTACCTGTCCTTCTCTATCTTGTTTGTCATGTTTTGCAAAAACATTTGAAGAAAATCCCTCCACATATATACTATCATCATAACCCAATGTCAAAGCCTTCCTATCCTACATAATTAAACCACAAAGAACACATATATGCATTTTTTTAAAACCTAATTATAAAGACTCCTAAATCCATCAAACAAAAGGTATCTTGAAATTTCCCTACATTTAAGATATGGATTTCTTTTGTTGAAAACTTAATTTGAAGATGGTTCAAAGTAAATAAACCAAACATCAATATGCATTCAATTTCCTAAATCCCTCAAACAAAAGGTATCTTGAAATTTCTCTACCTTTACGGTAAATGTTTCTTTATTCCCTTTTCTCTCTTTCAGATTACTTGTACTCAAATTTTGGAAGAAGCAACATAGTTCCTAACTACTAGTCTTAATCTCTCTATAGTCGTGTTTTTATCACCTAGTCTTAACCAAAAGATGTCTCTAAAAGTTCATAGGTTTTCAAACTTTGGAGCTATCACTAATCTTCTGATGATTCTCAAGTATTCAGTAGATGGAAATATACAACATTTACTTGTACAGATGGATATCTGTCTCTCCCTAGTTATAGTACTTGCATGCACCTACAATCAATGGTTCCCATCTTTTCATTTTATAAATTTAGTTTTTTTCCTAGAGAGGCACTTTTAGTATTTCATGAGATAGTTCTCCATTCCTATAATATGATACTCTGATAACTCTAAACCAGATCTATAATTTAAAGTGTGTAAATAGATTGGTAAGTAGAGATACCTTAGGTCTAAATTACATCCATTTCATATCTCCAAAAGAGTATACACATAGATTGGTAAATAAAGACACCTTGGTCTAAACTATATCCACTCATACATAAATAAGATAGAATTTGTATAATGTAGTCTCTGTTTATCTTATAGATAATTAATTGTTTTAGACCAACATAATTTCCCAGCTTTAGAAAACTCATTAAAAGGAGAGAGAATCAAGGTCAATTAATAAGGAAAAAAGATTAATCCAAAACAAAATTGAGTGCAAGTGTAGATTCAGAAAATTCTAACAGTAGTGGTCTAAGTTCTAACATAGAGCATTCAAACAATGGCAAGTCAAATCATTCTCTAAAACATCCATCTCTCTCTACTATGGATCCTATAATTTATGGTGGAAGAAATTCTCAACTTATTATCCAATGAAGAGTAAAAAGAAAGATTGTTAGCAATATTCCACTGTATAGACACATATTGTCTTCAGTATTACAATAAGCATGCAAGTTCTCTTCAAGTGACTACTATTCACAATGCACTCTAGACTCACTAGTACATTAGATGATGCATATTGCTACCTAGAACCTACCTACATCATAAATGAAGTCACTAAGAAAAATAAAGAGCCTATGACCTACATGCAATAATGCTTAATGGATTTAGTTGGAACCTCTAACTCTTCGAAACTATAAAAAAAATATAAAGACTAATAAAGAGCCGAAGACCTACAGACAACAATGCTTAACAAATTTAGTTGGGACCTCTAACTCTTCTATGAAAATTGGAAATATGAAAAAATAAAAAGACTAAAAAACTCACACAGGGGTTGTGATAAGAGACAATATCGTTGTATGGATCTTCATAAACCTACATGTAAGGAAGAAAAACTAAGGTACCTTGCAAAATTTTGCAATGATCATGAATGTTTTTGAAAAACACACTAAATAAATAGTCAAATCAGAAATGAGGTGAGAGAACATTTCATGACATAATCTCGGGTAGGTGGGGAAAAATTACTTAGCAACATGACTCACTTTGCTAGAAAGATATCGCTTCTTCTCCCTGCAAGAGATTCCTTTCATTTCCCTATTCATACAAAGAAATATCTTGTATGAAATCCAAATGGGAGGGTCAAATCGCTCTCAGAAATCCCCTTGTTCTTTGGAAATCGGGAGAGCATAATATTGTAGATGCCCATACCATCTTATTGGGGAGAATTAAATAATAAACCTAGATTTATGCCAAATTTAAGGGTGAAGTTGCTACCATAAATTCTCATATTTTTGAAAATTTAGCGAATGAAAGGTTGCATCTCCAAATTTCAGGGGTAATATATATATTTTTCTCTAACCCTCATAAAAACATGGACTAACTTTTTATAAGATTTTTTTTTTTAAAATAAATTATAAATTAGGGATGAATAAAAAAAAATTTAAGAAACCACTACAATACAAAAAATTAATTTGCCGAATAAAAATTTTGAGGCCACTTAATTTTTCCCCTGAGAGAAATTCCGCCCCTAAAATCTTCCTTGTTTCAAACATTGTATAATTGTAGGGATTTAATTCTGTTTGCAGGTCTTGGGTTAGTTTTCATTTTACGAGGGTTAGTTTTCATTTTACGAGCCAAGGAATAAATATCTCCTTCAAGGAAATTCGAAATGGGCAGTTTGTTTTATTATCATTTACGAGTGGCACGTCAATGATTCTAAATTCATTATGGATATAATTTAAGAGATACAACGACCGTCGATATTGTGGGAGAACAGGTATAGACCATTGGATTTTGATATAGAATAAAATACTATAGAGTGGAGTGAGAAGGATTTGCAATTGTCCGATCAAGGGTCAAAAGAATAGAGAACCGTCAGATCGTGAGTCAAAAACCTGGAAGAACGACAGTCGTCCAGTCACCATAAGATTAAAACGTCGTCATTGATCATGTTTAGAGGAAAGCTGCATGATAAAGAGATCCAACTGTCGATCAATAGTTTAGATTGATGATCCAATTCTAAAGCGCACGATCAAGTTGCATGCCTATTAATTCGAAGGGTGTGGTGTGCATTAATCATGACCATCTGTTTAATTGTCAACATGGAGAGACCTTGTTCATGCACGCTATTGCAAAGGATTAAATAGCTTGCAGGTTGGGTGTGCGCAAATCGTCCATCCTAATGAAAGGTTAAGACACGACCATGTATTTGTGTGAGGTGGTAAAGTTATGAGGTTAAGCGCTTTTTAAAACAACACTTGGGCATGGGTATTGGTCACTTAGAAAGTGATTAAGACGAGGGGGCTTAGGACTATATAAATCTTGCGCATTGGTTGATATAGAGGATGAAACAGAAAGACAAGGGAATGTTAAGAACTTGATTATTAGAGAGAAATGAGAAGAGATCAAAGATAAATATAATCGATCCATTATGTGATCGATTCACATGAGGATTGATCGATATTTTAAAATAAAGAAGAGAGCAAATGGTAATTACAGAACTAGACAGAGTGTTAGAAACTTTGTTGGGAGATAGATCCTTGGGAATCTCTTTGAGGGTTAATGAGTAGAAAATAAATTTATGTTGTCATACTATGGGAATATATCCTGGCTATCACTGAATGGGAGATAATGTAAAGTGGCCCTAGAATTCCATATGGAAAATTCAAGATCCATAATGAGTGCTCAAAAGACGAAGGCGAAAATTAGGAAAGAGAGAAAAAGAAGACACATGGCACAACCCTATTAGTTTATTTCTTATCCTCTCCTTCACAAAGAAATTTTAGAGAAATTATAACACCCCGAGAGAGGTAAAAAATGACACCTTAAGGCCTCAAGTAGTCATTATGCAAGCTTCAACACATCTTCACTTATTATAGCACAATAAATGTTATGTGTATTCTTTCCAAGGGGTCCAAGTTGCATAGGAAAAGATAAAACCGCTCTAGTTGTGCCATCCCTAGAAATCATGGCCTTGGTTACCCCGCACCCAACCCTTGGATTCTTTCATCCCTTTTTCCTCTATGCTTCAGGAAGAGAAAGAGTTTGTGGCAACATGCAATTCAATATGAATGGCTTAAAATAGACCCTAGAAAGCCTTCAAAGGAGCTCTTTCCTTGTTATATTTTGCAGGTTTGTCACTGGCTCCAAAGCCTACCTCTTAGGGGAAAATATGGAAGGTTAAGGATGGGGCCATTCCTTCCATTCCAATTAATATTGAGGCTCTTGGGCCAACCGAGTTTTACCTTCTTCATGGACTGATCATCCATTTCAACAAGAAATGGAAAAGCCTGACGTACCTGCACCAGTGGATCTCCATTAGCTGGAAACCCTTGTCCAAGAGGAAGAATACATTTATCCATGTGTCAAAGGATTCTTCATCATGGATGAGGAGCACACAGAAAAGGCAAAAGTTTTTCATCCCTTCATATTCAGCGTAGAGGACAGATAGTTGTCGGATCTAGGAGAAAATGCACGAGGTTTAGTCCTCTGGAGCGCATAGGAGAAAAACCGACTTGCAAAGTCACAAAATCCCGAAATCATTGGGACCATCCATTGCCGGAGAGGACGCGTGGTGAAAATCCAGAAGTTGTTGGGGTTTCAGAGTTCGAGAGTCAAAGCGTCAAAGGATCGAGAAGTCGCTACATCGTGAGCTCCCGATTCACAAAATCCCGAAGGAATCCAGACCGTTGGATCTCGAGTGCAGTGGCCTTAGAGCCGTTGGATCAAAGAAGTGTGTAGAAGAGATCTGGAGCCGTCCGATCTTGCGTGGGTTGTCGATAGCCATCGGATCCAGGATAAGCTGCACAAGGTTTAACCCTCGCATATGCAAAGGTGAGGACTCATCAAAGTCCTGAAAACATCGTAACTGTTCATAAAGAGGACACGTGGCAGTGGTCGAGGTTTCGGGGAAATCCCCGAAAGGAGCATTTCAGCATTTCGGCTACCGAGAATGAAAAGGGTAAGAGTTCGGGACTCTTGACCCACGAAATCCTGAAAGGATCATGAGTTGACCATTTTGGAAGACAGGTGTCGAAGATCTATATCTACCAGGAATTCGAGTACCGGGAGATCAAGGAGGAAGGAGTTGTGAGACAAGAAGTCCCGACTCTCGAAATCATGAAAGAAGAATTCACGATTCAACGTGCAGGGGAGATTTCAGCATTTCGCACACCGGGAATCCAAAGGACCTAGGATCATTGCAGCCAAACTCCCGAAGTCCCGAATCGCTAAATATCGAAAAGGCATTCGAGAGGGATAGGCGTCGGGATATTTCGGGTTTCGGCATATTGAGGGACAGAGAACTGACGGAGTTCCTGCATCACGAAGTCCCGAATTGTGAAGTCCCGAAAAGGCATTCGAGAGGAATAGGTGCCGGGATATTTCATTTTTTGGCATATTGAGAGACAGAGAATCGGTGAAGTGCCTAAATCATGAAAATTCGGTAGCGTTTGAATGATTAGGCACGTGGTCATCGGTCATGGTCACATAGACAGAGGCTAAGGGCCAATGTAGCACCGTTAATTTTGTTTTCGGTGTTTCGGCGACCAAAAGTTGGGGAGACAAGAAATCGAAGACTCACATACATGAGTCCCAAAATCCTGAAGTGTGAAAGGTCAAAGCCAGACTAGCAAAGTTGAAACTCACGAAATCCTGAATCGCGAAGTTTCGAAGTCACTGCAAGAAATTAGAAGACCTGGTTTTTACGTCCAGGAAATAGGTAAACATGAAATTTTCCAATAATTTTTTTTCTGTTTTGTCAAATTCTTTAAAGATGGCCACGTCTAGCAATTTAGGACCAACTCAAGGTCTGATTCTTCTTGGAAAGAACTATGAGTTCTGGTCTTTTCGAATGAGATCGTTTTTGCAAGCATAAGAGTGCTGGGATCTAGTGGATCTTGGATATGTGGAACCAGATCCAAAAGACATTTCCGCCATGACAAACCAGTAGAGAATTGCTCAGGCAACTTAGAGGAACAGAGAAAATAAAGCTAAATTCTGGATTCAAAATTCAGTGGATGACTCGATTTTCTCAAAAATCATAGGTGCTAGTACTTCAAAACAGGCCCGGGACATCCTTAAATCATCCTACCAAGGAAATGACAGGTTCAAAACAGTCAAACTGCAGACCTTGAGGACGCAATTCGAGACTTTAAGA
>CBVK0100189546.1:0-13888 GCA_900067695.1 Picea abies | reverse complement strand
TGACAATTTAGACTTAGTGATTGGTAAAGGTAAGCCATAGGCTAACATAATGGCTCCATTGGCCAACTAAAGTCCTAAAAATAGTAAAAGAAATAAACTATTCTAAAGCTATGATTTTAACAAAAGATATATTACTTACTAATGTTTATTAAAAATAAACATGAATATACAAATGATTATAAACAATCTATATACAGTTTACAAGGTTTACTTGAAATCTTGTGAAAATGAATGTTCATAATAATGTTTCAAAATAAGATAAAGTAAGAAGAGAAATATTTTTTTTTTTTTAATGTTTAAAGATTTTAAACTAATAAATACTAAGCAAATACAATTGAAACAATGACACATAAATAGTCAAATCTAATTAATGCAATCAACGTCTCATTCATATATAAACAAATATGAATAAAAGAAAGCAATGCACCTACTAAGCTCTCATTGATCAACAATACTAAGATAAATTCACCTCTCTGTATTTGTATGAGATCCTCTTAACCTGTGTCAAGTATAAGCCTATGATAAAAGCAAGCATAATACTTCCTGAAGAAATTCAAGGAAGTGTTTCATATTCTGGAGCGAGTTTATAATGACAGAAAGACAAATAATTATATATCTTGTGACCTTGAAATGTCCAATAATTGAAAATGAAAGAAATTCCAATTCTCAGGAATGGTGTTACCATCTATCTAGCATCAGATGTAAACTCAAAATACTTGAATAGATGATCAATCATAGATATAAACTAAACCAAAAGATAATGAACAACATAAAGAAAAGCATGATATAAAATATTGTGTGCAGAACTAACTAAAGCTAATTCGTCACAGATAACATTTCACATCAAGAAACTACATGGGAAGACAATGAAAAAACACTGCAAAGTCTACACATGATGAAAGCTAAAGAGTAAACTTCTTTCTCATATAGTCTCAACAAAATATGTTCATCATATGGTCCAGGAAGAATTTTTGGGATAATAGACTCTTAAAGATTGAAAAAATTAATATATAAATGATAGCAATTAACTATGTATTGATAAAATAGAATAAAACTAATTTAAATAATGCATAATCAATTATTCAAAGAATATGAAGATATTATAATGAAAATAAAACCATTTTACTCATAGGACAAAATCCATTAAGCAATCTGAAATTCCATATTCTTCTTTGAAAATACTTTTCCATTCTCCCAAAGATTCCAACCATCCATTACTCCATTTGAAAAAAAACAAGTTTACAAAAGAGAAAGGATAAAAATCCTCCTCTCGATTTCTTTGATCCCTTGGCTCTGAACTTTCTCATATATTTATACCATGAATGAACAGTCTGGGCGTCACTAATAATTTCCGCCACCTGAACTTTGCCTCATAAAGAGACACAAATATCTCTCAAATCGTGCACTTGTTTGGGAAAATTCCCATGTGTAAGCTAAATGGGTCCATTTTGGAGATGGATTTTCAACCGTTTCTACAGATTCCTCACTGTTTGGCTGCAATCAGTCCAACAAAATAGTCTTTCTGTTCTTGACGCATTTCCAAATTTTATCTGTTGTTGCTCATAAGTTTATTTGCAGAAATCCAATATTATTTTTGGATCAATCATCTTGAATGTATTTAGATAATAAAATCAAGCCATGATCAGATCTGTACCAAATAACTGATAATAGAAACCTGTGAAACAAAAAGAAACCTAAATTAATAACCTAAAAATTGTGAATAAAACAAAATCTAGAACAATAAAATTAAAATGAATTTAATCTAACTATAAGTTCTAAACAAACATTGTTTATATTTTCCTTTCAAATATGATCTAAAAATTCTAGAAGCTTCACATTGATGGAGAGGAGAAAAATATTAATTTTGGGTTTTCACAAAATCAAACAAATGATAGATCATTCTTTTTTTTATTATTTTGTTTTTATTTTGAAATGAGATTTAAACTAACAAAATAATTTAATTAATTAAACCTACCAAATGATTTTGTGAAAATGATTGTTAATGAGAAAAAAGACGAAAACATAATCATAATTTAAACAAAAGTAAAAGTTAATAAAAATTAAGGTTTTTGTTTAAATTAAGATTTCTATGTTTGTCTCTCCCTCATTCAAATTTGATCAAATGTGAACAAATGTCATAGAAAAGATGTGTCATAATAAAAACTTCCAAATTATGAAGCTTGTCCATCAACATTAAAACTCCGTAGAAAGAAAAACGAAATAGCATTTAAATTTCATGAAATTCAAACCAAAGAAAAGAAAAGAATATAAAATCAAACCAACCTCGAAACAAATCAAACCAATACCAATCCAATCAAGTCAAAGGGAAACAAACAAAGAATCCAAGTAAAATTTCGAGGGACCCTAGATTTTGATTAAAGAAAAAGAAGGGGGTTGTTGGGGCCCAACAATTGGATAAAGAATACTATGGTGGTTTTCAACGGTTTTTCCATGCTTAAATTTTCTGCTATGAATATTTCAACACTTTCCTTTCGCTCTGAAGCATTCACGCACCTATGAAAATGGGCATTTGAAGGCATTCACACACCTATGAAAACGAGCATTTGGAAGAATTCACTCTTCAAAACAAACACCACTGTGTGTTGTGGTAGTCGATTTATGGCTTTGACGGTTTGACTCAAAGAGTGGGCTTCGTTTGCTAATTCTGGCAATGGCACTTGTTTTGCTTGACGTTGTTGATGTTCAGACAGATGGTGCACGTCTTTGGTCCTCTCGTGGATTCTCTCCTTCGAGTATTGTGTGAGTTGTCTTATGACTTGGCATGTGTGTAGCTTTCGGTGGATAGTTTGGAGATTGGACCTGAAGGGTAGTTGACCCAATAGTTTTTATAAAAGAGAATTGGTGCAAAGGTTTGGCTAAAGAAATGATTTTTCTCTTTTTTTACCAAAATTTAAAATAAAATAACATATTAATTTAAAATTATATAAAATAATATAAAAAAAAACAAAAATTGTAGTTTGGTTTTATAATTTGACACTTTTAGACTTATTTCGACAATCAAGGAATTGCAAACTAAGACCAATAGGAGACCTTGGGAAACTTTAAAGCTTTGAGATTTTGGTCAATTGTGACGCAAGGCTTTGAGATTTTGATAGTAGAGAAGCTCAATGAAAATGACTATAGGTTTAGAGTTTTTACTGAAGCAGAAAGGTTTGTGCCATATGACGCAAGGAATTAACGATTAAAAAATCTTACGCCATGCGACAAGGTTCTAAAGCTAGCTGGCGCAACTGACATAAATTTTGGCGAGAGACACTAAGTTTATAAATTTTCAATATTTGTTCCAACACTTCTCATTAGCTAATTCAATACATATTGATACCTTTTTATACAAGAATGATGTTAAGAAAAGTGTTTTTTAGCTTAAGATTGTTTCAGTGGAAGCTCTAATTTTTGCAACCCCATCATAACCCAAAAAATCAATCCCTTTGACCTAAGTTGTTCTCTAGTTTATGATGGTTATATTGAGTCTTGCACTAAAGATAGGAGATGTTATAACCATGTTATTCTAATTGAGATAGATAGCCATACTACTTAGCTTCCATCTTGTACCAAAGGAGAAAAAATGTATCATTGTGTAAAGGAGGATTGTTTGGAGGCAGAGAGATAGTGAGATTGTAATGAACCGCCTGGAGGCCCAAACATCATGAGATTGCAGTACACTCGAGTTGAAATGACCATTTGAGGAGAAAATATGTGAGATTGCAGTGCACCCTTTGGATTGTCAGATCAGATCAGAGTATGATTAGGGTTATATTCTATATTTTCTGGTAAGAGGTGGAGATCAGAAAATGCGCTGCAAAGAGAACATCATTTGCATTCATTTTCCCTTTGACTGAATTGTTAAGGTATAAACTCAAATAAAAATAGTTTTAATTAATTTTGGAGAGCTATGGATTATGATGTCCAAAATGAACAAAAGTGATCTTAACCAGGTGGCGTGTATCATGTTCAAGTACATCCAAAATTCCTGCATTGTAATGTGACTTCCCACACATGGGAATTTGGAGATATTTCAAAGTTGCTTGATAATGTAGTTGACTATTTTCAAAATGGTGCAACTTTTCTCATTGTGGACAAAATTTAGAACCCTATGGACAATATTCCAACTCTTCTTTTCCAAGATAAAGGAGGTGGAATGGATCTCGATTTCATGTGGAAATGTATGAGCTTGGGTTACTAAGTGAAAACTAATAGCACAACTATAGGATGATATGGAAGTGGATTCAATACAAGTACGATGAGATTAGGTGAAAATGTGATTGTTTTCAATCACTTTGCTCATGGAATCCCTGCTACACAAAGTATTGGTCTCCTTTCTTACACATTTTTGAGGAGAAATATTCACAACTGTTAAGGAATTCAATTCTTTATGAGCGTCAGATTGTATATTCCCATCAATAGAGTCCAAAATAACTCTAGAAAATAATTAGAAACAAAAATTATATGAAGAGAAGATAAGATGTCCTCAACTTGAGATGTCTCTCCTCCATCGTGGCTTCTGTGGTGTTGAATAAACATTTCCATTAAGACAAATGTGAGGAAAATTTTAAGTACCCCAAAATCCCAATAGTGTACACAGGTGGTTGGGTATGTTAAAATTGGTATCGGAGCCAAGATTACAACACTATGGGTTGTATGGGCTCAAGGTAAATGAATGACAATGATTTTGGCATTTATCATTTGAAAAAGAATAAGAAAAAAACATTCTCAAAGCCTTTCCACCTCAAACGGTCATTTCAACTCGGGTGTACTACAATATCATGATGTCTGGGCCTCCAAACGGTCCTTTCAATTTGGGTGCACTGTAATCTCATAATATCTAAGCCTCCAAATGATCATAATGTTCATTTTAGTAGGTTCCATTCCTCCAAATATCTTGTCACTAGATATAGAGCTTGACGTAGACCATGACCTAGACCACCACATAGAGATAGATATAGATTTAGATGTTGACCTAGAGCTTGATATAGACCATGACATAGACTCTCGTAGCTCCATCTAAGCCTAGGCATAACTTATAATCAATCCTTAACCCTATATTAACTCGAGCCATGAGGATGATAGAATATATTAATTTTTCTTTCTATGGAAAGATGATAGAGGAAGGATTGATCTAAAGTGTTTCTCTCAAACAAAGATACTTCATGTTGAAAAATGACTAGCAAATTATAATTAAATTTAAAAATTGGTACCTCTTAAAAATATGTGATTTGGAGTTGGATCCAGATCTTTGTACCATGATTTCACCAAAATTTGTACCATGATTTTGCTACATCCACACCTCCAAATGATCATATGTCCATATCATTGAATCCATCATTTTATTGTGATTATTTCTTGGTATCCCATTCACTCTCTCCATCATTGAGAGTGAATGGGTGACAATTAAATAATGATTTGATAATGATGGATTAAATTAAAGGGACATATGACCTTTTGGAGGTGTGGATGTAGTGAAATCATGGTAAAATGTTTGGAAGGGATTACTCATGATTATTATGATATTTTATTTTGATGAGGTGACCTAGATGTGTAATAAGGGGAGAGGGAGAGAAGGGGAGGGAGGGAGAAAGAGATATAGGGAGGTAGAAAAAGGTAAATAAAGAGAGGGAGAATGAGAGAGAGGGGTAGGGGGGGAGAGAGAGGGGGCGAGGGAGAGAAAAATAATGGAGGTATAGAGATGTAATATAGAAAGTGGAGAGAGAGAGAGAGAGAGGGGAGGGGAGAGTGGAAAAGGGGGAGAGAGAAAGGGAGTGGGAGAGAAGGGGAGAGAGAAAACAAGAGTGAGATAAAGGGGGAGAGAGAGAAAGGGACAAAAGGATAGAATGGGAGAGAGGCTAGAATGTATGAGAGTGTGAGAGGGATAGAGAGGAAGACAGAGAGATGGTATAGAGAGAGATAGTGTCAAAGTGTGAGAATGATGTTGTTGTAGTACCTTTCCTCTATGGATTGAGTATACGAGGTTTGGACAATCAAATCCGAGATGATATGTGTCCGCATGAAACATCACAATAGAGACAATAGCTATGGTGTTAGAAAAGAGACATCATGTTAAACAAAGTTTGAGGGGGTTCATTGTTTGTCATTCTACAAAAAATATAAAGTGGCAATTGTGTCGAATGTGCCGTCAGAATTTGACCCAAATGTACGCATGGGGATGGAAAAGGAACCATCATTTTCTTATGGATATGGTGAAACATACATTCATGTTATAATTTATCCATTGGTTAACCATAAACCTACACTGACATATTCATAATATCTAGAGGACATAATCAAAAGAGTATACATACCTAAATGGTGATTTTTCAATTTAGCAATAGAATATAACAATTCATAAAACATTAAACATAACTAGAATTGATGGATATATAAACTATGCTGAAAGGAGCAATCACACCTGATCTGATGAAGTGGTTGACAATATAGTTGGAATGGTTGACCCCGCATGTTTCTCTTCAGATGTATGACTCTCTGTTAGTCTTGAGCTTCTCTCAATCGATGAAGAAATATCTTAAAGTAATTGCCAAAATCATTCAACCTCCATAAATATCTAAAAAATCAATACAAGTCATATTTGTAGCACATTATTTAATCAAAGATGAATTTTTATGAGAGTGCCAGAACATACCTAAATGAGATCCTCTTCATTTCAAGAATAATTTATTTGAGCCATGCGTCTAATATTTGATCAAACTTCCTCCCTTGATTTGAAGTACCAACAATGAAGTCAACATTGACTTTGGTGTTGCTCCGTTGGATAGAGGGAGGTTTGCTCCAAAATTAAATGGCTCCAATAAATTATTCTCTACTGAACAAGGTCAACCACGTGAAGGCGGAAGATCTTATGGCCCCTTCCCCCCCTCACATCACTCTCAATTCCCTAATACCCAACATGTAAATTTATTGAAATATTTACAACAAAAACAAACATATATACATACCAATATTCACAATTGTTTAAAATGAAATAAATTTTTTCTTTGATCCATTTGGAGTGAGTGGAATATGATGAAAATATATTTGATATTAAATAGTTATTGAAATGTTCATGTACATCATCATTTAGTACTTTTAGCCAACCTCTTCTTATTAGCTCTATAGTTCCTAATCATTTCATCAATATCTATGTCTTCGTTCTTTGGGTGCTCTTCAAAATTTGATTGTGATTGCATCCTTTCAGGTAGAGCATTCCTAGTCACGAGGTAATCATGGTGTAATGGAGGCTGTTTTGATGAGGCATCACCTACAAAATAAAAAAAAATACAAAATTTAAATGGCCATTTTTTAAATATCATTGAACTAGTTCAGTAATATTAAACAAAACACCTACAATGTCATTATTTACCTAGTGCACTCATCGACACTATTGGAATGGTTGCCTCCGCATGATCCTCTTCAATTGTATGAGCGTCAAGTACAAAATTCTCTTCCATTGAGATGACAAAATTTATAAGGACAATCATAAATGTATAAGTAAAAAAAAATGGAAGTACATAATGCATAGCTACAAAATTATTAAGTATATGATTAAAATACATCCATATTACCATCATGTGTCAGCTCGGTCATAGCACCATCGTGGGGTTTCAACCTCATGGAAAATTGGGACTGCATGGGAGAACCATCTTCTAGTTGCAAACTGCTATCAATGCACTGCTCTCCAATACTAGTGCATTCGTTGACAGTGTTGCTCCCCTCATTAAAACAAAGTTGTAAATGTTAATAATATCCAACATGATTGTATTATATTAATAATAAAGTTTAATGAGGATTGAATTTTATTTACCTTATCCTGCAAAGTGGTTCTTGGTATCTTCCCCAAACTTTTTTGGTGTTCAACTACCACTTTATAGCCACACTTGTAACCAAGATGGAGGTCTTCCAAACTCATCACCCTGCATTGCATAAGAGTATGCATTTTTAATGTTATTCACTGCAATTACCTAAAAGTTTTAAGGCAATAAAAATAAGATATTTAGGCACTTACAATTCATGACTGCAACTTCAAGTAGCTGCCCTGGCCTAGCCTTTGCTGGCCACATTTGGCAAACCTTGATTTTGTTTCCTTTGACATGTCATTCAACCTATCATCAAAAGTTTCAAGTATGTTAATATATACCACAATTTTATTTACATCTAAAAAAATTTGAAGGTATTCAATTGAAATTGTAATTTACCTTATGGGACCAGAGGGTGTTTTTCCTTCATCTATCAATTTTTTCTCTTTTGCATCCTCAATGAGGGCCTTCCACTCCCTCTCTGGAATCATCAGAGGATGCTCATACTTATCATTTTTTTTCAAGTGCTTCCTATATGTTTCTCGCGTATATTTTAAATATTGGCCAGCTGCGGCGGTGGCCACGGCCTTATTAAATGTGTCTACACCAAAAGGCTTTCGAGATAATCCATCAATTCTTTTTTGGGGTTAGAATTCTGGGAATTCCACCTCTTCCATATGGTGGGCCCAAAAATCAGCAATGCCTTATTCTCCAAGGACCTACAAAAATTGTTATTCCCTACATGCAAAATTATTATATGATTATTAATTTAAAAATAATAATTTAGATGATTTATATTTGTCTACATAAAGAACATGAAACAATTAAAATTATAAAAATTGCCTAAGACTTTAACTTGTTTTAATGGAAGCCCTTCCTCGTTGACCATAAGGTGCCCTTAAGGGTCCCTGTGCTGGTCAAACATCTTTCTTTAGGAAAATCAACCATATAGTTTGTCAAATCATTGAATTCATCTCTGTCACCACCTCCAAAGCCTACCTGAGTGGTTGCTTCCTCGGTGTGCTTGTTGTGGCTCCCACCTAATGGTGTGGAAGGTGGAGATTTGAATAGCTACATCCTGGAAGCTATATGAGGGCTTGCATCAGGACCCTATGGCATCTATGCAACGCCACTACTACCGACACCATGCATGTCAGTGTCAACAGGATCCAAAAATCTCTATATAAGAAAGAAAACATTTTTTCGTTTAGATAATGTAAAAGTTAAAAATCAAGCTTTCATAATTGATCATCTTATGACATAAAAATAAAACCACTTGAAATTATGGTTATTACCTTATATGTCTTAAGCCTTGTCATAACTTGTTTGATCCTTTCTTCTACCTCAGGAGTTTAATCTAGAATATATAACAAGTGAGCTAGTTTCTTGTTTGCTTTATTGATCTTTTTTCTAATTAAAACCATAGGGTCGGGGGATTCATACAAATCCCTTTCGCCGAGCAAATCATCATCAACATCATGTTCTGAGGCTGCTTTTTATTTACCATGATCAATCTACTACATTACAGTAAAATTAGAATCGTGATCATTATCATGAGAAATAAATTCAAATGTATGAGAAATCCTCCCTCTTTATTGACATCCAAGAAGGAATGTTATTGTTGATAACAAAAATAGGACACACCGAGTAAACAAACCAAAACTCTCCAAATGGATTAACACTGTAAAGAACATAATGAAAGTCATAAAATATAAGAGTCATTGCTTACATGTTGGGTAAATTAGTATACATACTGCCCCCATAATAACAACATTTGTATCTATTCAATTCAAATTGTAATCAACCAATAACTCTTCCCTTGCAACTATTGATTTTATTACACATACGAATACACGATTTCCTTCACGCCCCTCAAATAAACAATTGGGTCACTTATTTGTGGTTGTGAGTCATGTACTGTTTATAAACCTTGCAATGTTCCCCGTTTCTTTTGGCCTTCCATCAATATAGATAGTTTCTCCTTTATTTTGATCATTGTCTTTTAGTTGTATATAATTTTCATCCAAGCCATATCTTCGCATACTTTTTGTATATTTGTATCCAATCTTTGTAGATATAATAGGGTCCGATGTACTCCATCAATTCATTTAATCCGTCATAACAAAACTTTATGCCTTCCATGGAAAATAGCCCCAAACCATGTAATGATGATGGAACAATCCGGTATATCCTTTTGTTTACATAAAAATTAGTGTTTATTTCAGGAATATCCTTGGGTATCCATAGTTTCACTATATGTTTGTACCTCAAGGGAACCTCAATATCGTCTATTCTCTCATTATCATAAGAACATGATCCCCCTTTCTCAAGAAAAAAGTCCATGCATATATGGAATTTTCTTCTGATCTTCTCACCTCTAGTTGATCTTCACCTGTTAGACCTACTAGATGTGTCACTTTCCTCTATTCTACCTGAACTCCCCTCACTCAATGAATATAGATCTAACAAATACCTTTTTGATTATACATCCTATAATACCATCAATCATATAAAGTGACTTTTAGATCTATTTTATGCATGATAAGATTTCCCTAGAATGTTGAAACTTGTGGCATAAGCTTGATATCTTTTCTCTTAAATTGCCTAGTGGATTAGGGTTGTTAAGAAGTGAAATATCATCTATTGTTTCTATTTTTTTATTATATCTCATATCATCCCTAAGGATGTAAATTCTCAGGGACTATATCTGGTAAAATCTAGGAAAGAGGTAAAATTTCCGAAGTTCAAGACACTAAGTTTCTAATTTAGAATTTCAACAAAATTTTTAATTGAACTTTTTACTTAAAAAATTGTTTTCTAGAGTCAATTAAACAATTATTTTTTCTACTAAGAACCCAACAAGATAATGGTGGTGTTGGATTGATGCCAATGTGGCATCATTGGATATAGTGTTGGGTGGTATAACAATGTGTCTACACAACTAAGTTTTGGAGGTGAATTTTGATTTCTTGGGATTAGTTAAATTATTCCATTGGTGCTCGATATTTATTTGTTGAGAAAAACTAGTGCATTTCTTTTATATATTGTTGAACCCTAGTAAGAAGTCCAATGGTCACAATTTTGTAACAGAAATCGAGCACACACAGAAACCAAGATAACTTGAATAAGGTTATCTGTCTTTATTCAATCAATGAAATAAGAGAGAAAATAGCTTTCTTATATAGGTTACAATCAAGTAGAGTCAAACCACTTTATGAATGTGGGATAAAGTGAAAATATAACCTAAACACAAATATCTGACCTAAAAGAAAATAAATTAACCTAAAGTCACTTTGACTTTATTAATGCCTAAGTCTAATTTTTAATTGACCATTATAAACTAATATTTAATTTAACACCCTCCCTTAATGGTCAATCTACTCACTACACCAAGTTTCTTTCAAAATTTTACATGCTTTTCGAGACCCAAAGACTTGGTGAAAATGTTTGCAGTTTGATCCTCTGTAGGACAATATTGCATCTCAATAGTTCCATCTTCTACAAGTTGTATGATGAAGTGATAGTGTGTATCAACATGTTTGGTATGCTCGTGGAAGACTGGATTCTTGGCAAGTTTCATTACCCCTTGATTGTCACAGAACAAGGGTGTAGGCTCTCTCTACTGCATCTGCATATCTGATAACATCCTCCTGAGCCAAACTGCCTCACATGCACCTTTCAATGCTCCTCGATACTCTGCTTCTGTTGATGAAAGGGCAACTGCATGTTGTTTCTTGCTGGTCCATGTGACTGCACCTGTGCTAACGCTGAAGACATATCCATAAGTGAATTTTATGTCATCAACAGAACCTGCCCAATCTGAATCTATATACCCACACAACCTCGAGTATTTGCTCCTATTGTACAGAATACCAAATTCAAGTGTTCCTTTCACATATCTCAGCACTCGCTTCGATGTTGTCCAGTGCTCTACTTTCGACGCTGTCATAAATCTGGAAATGAATCTCACATCAAAACTCAAATCAGGTCTAGTGGCTGTAATATATATCAAGCTTCCCACTAGCTGTCTATATAGTGACTCACTGACTACCTTTGAGTTAGTCTTGGCTGAAAGTTTCAGCCCTTTCTCCATAGGTGTAGAGGATATTTTGCAATCCTCCATCCTGAACTTATCCAACAAACTCATGGCATACTTTGCTTGTGAGACAAAAATGTTTCTCCCTGTTTGCCAAACTTCTACGCCCAGACAATAGTGTAGGAGGCCTAGATCTGTCATGTCAAATTCTCTACTCATGTTGGATTTGATCCATGTAATTGCATCTTCCTCACTGCCTGTAATAATGATATCATCCACATAAACAACCAGAAGAATGATCTCATTACCAACTCTTTTGACATATAAGTTGGAATCTGAAGGACTCCTCTGGACCCCTTGCTGAACCAAATACCTGTCAATATTGATGTACCATGCCCTCGGTGCCTGTTTCAGACCATATAGAGCCTTCTTTAGTCTGCAAACTAGATGCTCCTTCCCTGCAACCTAAAACCCCTCTGGTTGGCACATGTATACCACTTCCTTCAAATCTCCATTAAGGAAGTCACTTTTCACATCCATCTGGTGGACTTTCTAGCCTTGTTGTGCTACCATGGCTAGAACAAGACAAAAGTGCTCATGTTCGTTGTAGGAGCAAAAGTCTCCTCATAGTCAATGCCTTCTCGCTGAGAGAATCCTTTCGCAACTAACTGTGCTTTGTACTTGTCAAGTGTACCATCTACCTTGTACTTGACCTTGTACACCCATTTGCAGCCAATGGCTTTCTTCCCTAATGGAAGAGCTATGAGATCCCAAGTCTGATTTTTCATCAAACTTTCATGTTCAACCTCCATGGCCTTTTCCCATTCAGGTCTTCCTTTTGCTTCCTTGAATACCTGAGGCTCATAGATCTTCTGAATATTGGCCATAAGAGAAAAGTTGACTATACCAGTCTGTTGTTTACTCTTACCTCATGATGATCTTCCCTTGATCATCTCTCCTATCAGAACATCTCCAATGGTGTTGTGCCACCACTTGGGTCTTCTGGAATCCCTGGCTGCCAAGTTAGTATTTCCACCATGACTTGGGCTTCGTGCTTCAGAATGTACTGATCTGACTGACCTAGGAGACTCATCCTATTCTGACTCCTCATCATCATGCTAAGAATCTCCCCCCCTTCAGGTGGAGCTATCGGAATCTTGACACCTGAATCTTCAATGACTTCTGGCTGCTCAGTAACTCTGAATGCGAGAGGAGTATGGAAGGGTCCAACCTCCTCATAAACAAAAAAATCTCTGCTAAAGCTCACCTTATGAGTGTCAACATCAACTAATCTATAAGATTTATGGGTATCGTTGTACCCTGAAAGCATTATCATCTTACTCTTTGGATCTAACTTGGTTCGTTTCATAGCTAGAATCCAAGTGTAAGTAGTAGAACCAAAGACCTTCAAGTGACTTACTTTGGGATTTCTTCCAGACCATGCTTCCTCTGGAGTCTTCTACTTTACCACCATCGTGGGAGTTCTATTCAGCAAGTACACTACTGTGAACACTGCCTCTGCCCAAAACCTGTTAGGAACACACCTATTCTACAACATACATCTGGACATCTTTGTGATAGTGCGGTTTCTCCTTTCAACCACCCCATTCTATTGTGGAGTATAGGGTGTGGTGTATTGTTTCTTGATCCCATGTTTAGCACAAAAATTATTGAATTCTTTGGAGCAGAATTCTCCACCATTATTAGATCTAAGAGAGGTAATATGACAACCTAACACATTCTCGACTAATGCTTTAAAGTTTTTAAATTCTTTAAACACGTCAGACTTCAACTTCAAAAAAAATACCTACATTTTCCTACTGAAATCATCAACAAACAAAAAGAAATACCTGACACTAGTGATTGATGCCATGTTCATTGGTCCACATACGTTTGCATGAACCAGTTGAAGGACCCTCTGCACTCTCCAAGATTTTCCTTCATCAAATGGCGCTCGATGTTGCTTCCCTGCCTGACAAGCTCCACAAACTCCTTGAATCTTCTGTTAAATGTATGGAAGGTGAGATCGGAAGAGCGTCGTGTAGGG
>CBVK0100189545.1:0-13889 GCA_900067695.1 Picea abies | reverse complement strand
TCATGCAATGGGGCCTAGATTTTATAGGAGAAATTCATCCACCATCCTCGGCGCAACACAAGTGGATACTTATAGCCACATATTATTTCATGAAGTGGATCGAAGTAATTCCAACGAAGCAGGCCACTAACACGGTCATTATTCTGTTTCTGGAGACCAACATCATGTCTAGGTTTGGGTGTCTTATCAATATTATCACAGACAATGTGGCTGCTTTTAATTCCAAGAAAATGGAAACGTTTTGTAAGGATTACAATATAACCTTGGGACATTATACAACATATTACCCACAAGGTATGGGTTAGAAGAATTGTCTAATAAGAGCCTAACCAAGATCATTGAAAGACTCTTGCAGGACAATAAGAAGGCCTGGCACAAGAAACTTATTTATGCACTATGGGCAGACATGACCATTCCAAATTGTGTATGGAACGGATGTGATTTTCCCTACCTCACTAGGATTTCCCGTCAGGAAGTTGTTGCAAGAGAAATAGGTCGATCCAAATGATACGCAAAGAAGAATGAATCAGTTGATTCATGTGGAGCAGATGAGCAAGTAGGTCTACAATCGATCACAACTTCACCAAGAGAGGATGAAGAAAACTTTCAATAAGCACTCTAAGCAGAAGGAATTTCATATGGGGGATATGGTGTTTAAGTGGGACGTGAGGAATGAAGATAAAGGAAATCATGGAAAATTTGATCATCTTTGGATGGGTCCTTTCATAATCAATGTGCATTGTGGAAACAACGCATATTTTCTGGAAGAACTAAATGGGGAATGCATTGGTTCGGGGCCTGTAAATGGCAGGTTCCTCAAACACTACCTGGTGTAGTAAATTTTGTTTAAATCTCATTGTCATTGTAAATAGTCATTTTGTTTTTTGTTTTTTTCTTTCAAAAAGGTTTTTCGAGTCAGTATGTCAGCAGAAAATTGAAGCCCAGAGTGAAGGCCCTAAGTTTATGTTGAGTCTCGTCGAAACCATGTCAAGGAGGTTTAGGTCGTGATTTTGGTTTTTTGTTGCTTCACAGTCTAGGATTCGAATAAGGCCCAATGGTCAAGCACCTGGTCTGATGTTCTTTTCCACCTCACTGGGAGGATAGTAATCCCCATTGGAGTCAATTGTTAGCATCGTCATTTTTTCAGTTAGAGTCAGTCTTAGTTGAATCAGAGTCTGTGTGTCAAAGCGTGTGAGGTCAAGTACCGAAAAGAAAATGATTCGAAGTCATCAAGGGGCTTGTTGGCCCTTAGAGTTGAGAAGGGATGTCAAAACCAAAACATGTATAAGGGGTAAAGTTAACCTCCCAAAGAGTCGAGTCCTGTCAGAAGAGAAGATCTTATGTGCCTGAAGTCAAGGCAAGTTGTTAAATAGAAGTCTCTTTGGAAGACAAAGTGACCATCATCAACTCATTATGAAGCCAAAGGGAATGAAAAACCATGATGCTCGTATCACATATTCCTTGCATCTCTTATCAGTTTCACTTCGCACACTTAGAAGTTTACCCATTGCGCAGATGAACTATGAAAATCTCCAAGATCGTTTTGAAACCTTCAGTTGCCATGAATTGAGTGTTCCCTGACATGTTCCCATCTCTTTCCCACCTGATTATAAATTATGAGCACTCTACATGCATTATGTTCATCAGTTGAGTTTACACATCACCTATAATTCTTCTCGCAGGCCCAAGTCAATTGAGATTTCCGCCTTTGGTCCGCACAAAATCCATCATGCACAGAACCGATGCATGTTGTGCCATGACGACATCCTAGACCATAAGAAAAGGTGCGCGAAGTGGCAGGAATGTTGAGCCCGAGCCTCAAAGCTTGACATTGGTCAACGAATATCCAAAGGTTAGGGCATCTTTCGAGTAGGTTGGATGCATGGCCTTTTGCAAAAAAATCCAAGGTTTCAACATGAAACTAGCAGAGCAGTTTGCACTTAGGTTTGATGGGTCCCGTGTGGTAATTGCAGGTGTCATTTTTCAAGTGATAGAGGAAACTCTATTGGTCACGACAAAGATCCCTTTGCATGGTGAAAGGTGGTTTAAATGCATGTCTTTGGACACACAGTGTTATGAAGAATTCATCAAGCGAGACTGCTTAGGTGGGAAGCTCAAAACGGGCATTCCAAATATATATTTGCAGGGGTCCTTTCGAAAAATCATGAAGGTGATTAAGAGATGTTTCACCTATGAAGGAAAGTTTGACAAAATACATCCACTCCACATCAGATTGTTGATGCACTTCACAGGGAGGAGACCGTTAAATTTTCCATTTTTCTTACAACAAAGCCTCTGAGAGATGTCACACAATGCCCAAGTTGAAAAAGATCAACCGAAGAGGAAAATATCACATGTATCGCTGATTAAATTTCTTGTGGTGGAGGAGTTAAGGCGACTAGAAAATAGTTGGGATTCGTTTCTACTTGAAGTAAGCATCCCCAAGGATCCAAAAGGAGATTTCCCTCTACCTTCAGAAAAGGTAACACTGCACCACGCGGAGGCTGAATCAGGAAGGGCTGCAGAAGAAGGAAGGATGTTGGAGGCCTTGTCCCCCCAACAAACAATACCTCAGAGAAGGGACAGACCAAGGAAAAATGAGGAGGGCGGAGAGACCTGAGTGTCGAGTGAGTCACGCGCAAAGTCATCTGCCGAAGAGTTACTCATGCACGTTATTCAGCTAGACCCTGTCGAAGGCACAAATCAAGAAAGATGGGGAAAAAGAAGAAGGATAGAAACCGAGAATGTAGGGGTTCACAAGTCATCGCAACTACTGAAGAAAGCGCAACTTGATATTGCTGAGCTATACCAGGAAAACAAAGAGTTGAGATAACATTTAGCCGTGAAGACACTCGAAGTATCAACATCACAAGGTCACGATGGAAATGGGACTTGGCTAAAGAGACAACTCAGGGAAGCGCATGATACAATCATACAACTACACAAAACACAGAGGGTGTCAAAGGAAAGGAATGTGGAGCGCTTCAAGGAATGTGAACCGACCATGGAGAAATTCCGCGTGGCTCTGGCCAGAGCACAAAAGAAGTTGAAATGGAACACGGTTCTGCAAAGTCAAGTGATGAACTTGAAAAGGAGAAAATGGTCTGTTGGGAGAAATCTTCGAGTATCCAAACTGCAAATGAGATCAGATGCATGATCGATCAACCCCATTTTTTCCTCCTCAAACATGGTGCAGACTTGGACTTTGATAGAGATCCGTAGGGAAAACAACTACACAAAACACAGAGGGTGTCAAAGGAAAGGAATGTGGAGCGCTTCAAGGAATGTGAACCGACCATGGAGAAATTCCGCGTGGCTCTGGCCAGAGCACAAAAGAAGTTGAAATGGAACACGGTTCTGCAAAGTCAAGTGATGAACTTGAAAAGGAGAAAATGGTCTGTTGGGAGAAATCTTCGAGTATCCAAACTGCAAATGAGATCAGATGCATGATCGATCAACCCCATTTTTTCCTCCTCAAACATGGTGCAGACTTGGACTTTGATAGATATCCGTAGGGAAAACATATGATGCGCAGTGATTGATTCCCATGGAGAATGACAGGTGTATGTTAGACATGTGATAGTTTGAAGAAGAGGCAGGTTGAGGTCATCATTTTGGAAGCACCTGCAATGGGTTGTAGTCACCCACCACATGCACGCATCAGCAAATGATCACGTGGCAAAGGTCACAAAAATTACAATATGTGGCAAGATTCTTATAGAACGCTTGACTTTCCAGATGCCCTGTCAAAGGAAAACATGGACACATCATTTTGTAACGTCGATATATTGTTGATGACTAAAACACCGCGGCAAAGACGAGTGACTATGATGCTGTCAATTGCAGTCAGTTCTATTTTTAGCAAAGGGCCATTCAAAGAGTCATCTGACAGAGTGTAGTCGAAACCTAGTTTCTATGGATGGTAGTTAGAACACAGAGTAGCCCAAGGGGCACACCCTTGTCTATATATTCTATCTTTTCAATATAAGTCGAGTTGGTTGGAAAAACAATGTAGACAATGACTACTGATTGTAGTTTTTTTATCCGATTGAAAGTTAATGAAAAAGTCCTGAAGCTTTGATGAAAATATTCTAAAGGTGGAAGTCTGATGTATTGTATTCTTTCTTTGTATATGTGTTTTTGTATGTCCTTTATATTCATATCTATAATCTCTATCTGAATCCAAACGTAATTTCGAATCTATAATTTACCGCGCAATGCTCTAGATTCGTGCCATTTAGAAAACCCATATTTCTTCTAAGTTAACTCCAAATTCATCCCCAACGGTGCTCTGAGTTTCTTCATGTGTTCTTCTCTCGCCACACACAAGAATTTTTAACTGGATATTGTTGCTCATTTATCCTTTGTTCTCTTGAGTTCAGTCACTGAGTCATTTGTTTTTGTCGTTTCCTTAAATCGACTCCATAGCCCAAGGTATTGCTTTCTTTCACCAATGAAACCAGAAAATATTGTTTAAAGGTGTTGAATCTAGCCCAGAGTTTAAAATTATATCCTGTATAGAGTTGAAGTCTCCAGAGAGAGCCCTATCCTGGTCTGAAAGGCTAGTTTTGGGCCTCAAATTTGGTTTGTAGGTTGCCTCTGTCATTCGTTTTCTCAGCCAAGTGAAGTTTACAAAGCGCTAACAGTTCGGTGCCGCTGTCGGGGACGAAATTGAATAAATTTTCCTTGGGAGAATGACTAAAGATATATTTTTGACCCATGAGGGTAATAGTGGGTAAAACATCTGTATTAGCTGAAACCTTTACCTTGGAGACTCGAGTGAAAAATACCAGTGCCACGTAGTAGAGCCATTCAGAAAACCTGGCTCCAAAGACCATTTATACTAGAGCCAATCCTGACCCCAACCCTGTAGAGCCCGTGTATGATCCTGAGATACTTCTGTGTAGGGTAAGGGAGTAGGCACAAGACCCATTCTATTACTTAGACATAAGTTTATCCTTGCCCAAGGACAGTGCTCAAAGCATTGATGACCTCGAGTTTGATGCTTTGTTCGAACACAATTTGTTCAGGTCTAAATCAGAAACCAGCTTAGACCATATAGTGTTTGACAAGGAAAGGTTTCAGTCTCTAATCCCACAAGATGAAAATATTGCTCATAACATCCCTCAAATCCTGAACATCCCTAGAGAAATGGTTGTTAGGTTCTCCTCCCTTGTTCTGCCTGCCTAACTGCATGATTTTCCACAGAACTACAACCATTGGATCAAGCTCTATGACACTTAAGGAAAAATTTAAGCCCAAAATCATTTGGATTGGTTCAACGATTTTATTGACATAGAAGAGGTAGACTATGCAGATGCAAAAATGAGGTTTTTTGTGCATATTCTTTCAGGGGAGGTGAGAAAGTGGTTCAAATCCCTCCCAACAACAAGCATTCAAGACTTCGCTGCATTCAAAATGTCTTTCATTACTAGATGGGGAGACAAAAATAATCCTTTGCAGCTATTGACATAGTATAACAATATGAAAAGAGCACCGAAGGAGACGGTGCAAAAGTTCTCGACCCATTTCACGAGGGTTTACAATTTTATTCCTTAGAATTCAAGCCACCTCCTGGGGCTATGCAGCTGCAATACGCTGACTGCATTGACAATGATTTCTCCCTACTGTTAAGGGAGAGAATATCAACAAATTTAGAGGCTATGATGAGTGATGAAATCTAAGTCGAGGTAAACCTGATGGTGTTGGGAAAGATAAAACAAAACTTCAACAAGGGTGGGAAGAAACCCCAAGGAGATGCGCAACCATCTACTTCTCAACCCTCGGAGGACATGTTCGAATTAATGATGAAGACAATGGAGAAACTGATGGAAATAATGTACCTAGGAAATAAACCCGTCGCTCGAGAACAACAAGATCCCCAGCCCAGGAATCAAAACCCCGGAATAGGTCCGGTCCCATAGATTAGGAAGAGGGAACAGAGAAACCAAGGCCACCAACAAATAAGGCCCCCATTCCAAAACAACTACACGGATGAGGAATTTGGTCAGATGTTCGAGAATCAAATGAATTTTTGTGACGACAAGGACACATGCATGTTTTTGATGAAGGCGGAACATGATAGATACATGAGAGAAAATGTCAACATTATGCTGCAGACAGATGACATGTTGTCTTGGGAAATGGAGCAATTCAAGAAAGGCTATCACAACACCATCATGCAATTCCAAAAGAAATACAACCTCAGGAGAAAAAATGCATCCACAAAGCCTAAGCAGATGAATCCTTTAAGGGAGCCTCAGTAGAAGAATCCCATAAGGGAGCCTTAGAAAATGAATCTCATAAGGAAAACTCTAGCAGATATCCCTTCAACTAGCTGACTAAAGCAAGACAACCTGACCAAGGATGTGACAGAAACGACAAAGTCAAAGGGGGAATTCCCAAGGAGAGCGTTAGAAACAAGCTGGGAGACATGCGTTAGAGAGGTAGAAAAGGTCTTCCCCCCTTTAACTTTGAGAACAAAATGGCTAGGATTGAAATCTTTTTCCCTTTCAATGAAATCATAAAAAAATGTGAATATTGGGATCAAATCATTAAAATGCTAAAGATGGGGGGAACTCCTGCCACTTTCAATGTCCACGATGATCACCCTGCTATTTGTTTTGGTCCGTGCGTAGAGGAGACAGACGATACTGAGGAAGTTCCCCTGCTCTATGTCAGTCTCAAGGTCCACAACATGACCTTGCATAATGTCATTCTAGATTCAGACGCGTCGCACAATCTCATCCCCAAAGTGATCATGGATGAGTTGGGTTTGGACATCACCAGGCCCTATAAGGATCTCTTCTCTTTCGATTCAAGCAAGGTGAAATGTCTGGGTCTGATTAAAGATCTAGTTGGCTCCCTAGCCCAAATCCCTTCTAATAATTTGGTTATGGATGTGGTCATGGCCGAAATACCCCCTAAGTTTGGCATGTTATTATCTAGGTCAGGGGCTGCAAAATTGAAGGGGACTCTACAAATGGACATGTTGTATGCCACTATCTCTGTTTTCGGTCAAGATAGATGGTTATACAGAGAAGTAATGCTAAAATACATGGTGAGAAGTAAGACACAGCTGAATAACCACCCCATATACTTTGTTGACATTGAGGTCGGCTCCTCCATTTTTTACAATGACCTGAGTTTTGAAGAAAAAGAAACAACAGTTTTCTTGGCTTTTGAAGACAAAGTCGCATGACAGACAACAGAGTGTGAAGACCTAAGGAACTGTGTGAAGGAAGAGATATGGAACATGATTTTCAATGGAGTTGTCATCAAAGAGAGGGCAAGGGCCGGTGTATGGATAATCCCTCTCAAGGTAGGCATAAAACACTGCTCATACAAACTCGATTTTGACTGCACTAATAACATGGTTGAGTATGAGGCGTTGATTATGGTTGAGTATGAGGCATTGATTTTCGGCCTGAGAGTTTTGAAAGAGTTGGTTGAAAAGAGGATAGCGGTGCATGGAGACTCTGAGATCATTATAAACCAAGTGAAAGGAATATATCAATACAATCACCCTAGACTAAGAACATACAAAAATCTGGTGTTGGACCTCCTTGAAGAATTCTCAGAGTATAATTTATTGGTGATCCTGAGGGAACAGAATCAAATTGCGGATTCCTTGGCCACCTCGACATCAATTTTTAAAATCCCCATTTTTCCATACATAAAGTACAAGATCGAAGTCAAAAATAGGACGATGGTGCCTGATAATATCAATTATTGGCAGGTGTTTGAGGATGACAAACAAGTGGAGAGATTTCTCCAAATGAGCAACAAGTTCGCTAATGTAAACATTGATGATAAGTGTTTTTGTGACAAAGATGAAAGTGCAGCTGTGTGTAGTATCGAAGACCCCTTTCAAAACCAGATAGCTGGGAGGGACATATTGCAACTAAAGAATAATATCATCCCCAAAGGATTGGTTCCGTTGGAAAACCTGTTTGATGAAAACGATGTGGCCAGAAATCCCAAGATCACCACGAATGATGAGGATGTCGAGGATTGAAACATCGAGACCCAGGAGAATCCGAGGATAATCAAATTATCAAAGACACTCAATCTAGAGGTAAAACATGACTACATCAAACTCATGAAATATTTTCTTGACGTTTTCGCCTGGAGTTATGATGACTTGAAAGTCTACGACACTAAAGTGATTCAGCACGTCATTCCTCTCAAAGAAGACCAAAAAAATTTCAAGCAAAAGCTAAGATGGATCAATCCCATGATACTTCCGCTAATTGAAAAAGAGGTAAAGAAACTCTTCAAAGATAAAATTATTGTTTCTTTAATATTTTCGAAATGGTTTGCCAACCTGGTGCTTGTAAGGAAAAAGAGCGGCGAAATAAGGTTGTGCATGGATTTTCAAAACTTGAACAGAGTATCCCTCAAGGAAAACTACCCGCTCCCTAAGATGAACTTCTACAGAAGGTAGTTTTATCCCAGAATATGTCTTTGTTGGATGGTTTTTCAAGTTACAATCAAATCATGGTACACCCGGATGACCAGGAAAAGACAAATTTCATGACACCATGGGGTACGCTCATGTATGCTAAGATGCCTTTCAGCGTTATGAATCCTGGAGCTACCTTCCAGAGGGCGATGGATATATAATTTTCTGAGGAAAAGGAAAAATTTATCATGATCTACCTGGATGACATCACAGTGTATTCTGACTCTGATGAACAATGTCTTGGGAATATGAAGAAGGTCTTCCAAAAATGAAGGAAGTTTGGCATATCTTTGAATCCTAAAAAATCACATTTTGGAATGCAAGAAGGGAAATTGTTGGGGCACTTCATCTTGAAGGATGGTATAAAGATATATCCCAGGAGGCTAGAAGGAATCATGAAAATCAACACTCCTTGCAGCAAGAAGGAGGTGCAGTCCTTCTCGGGAAAGGTGAATTTCTTGATAAGGTTCATCCTGAATATGGAAGAAATTATAAAGCATATCACCAGCATGCTCAGAAAGGGAAATTAGATCAAATGGAACCCCAAATCCAGGACATCATTTGAATACATAAAGGTAGCATTTACCAAAGCTCCCATATTGGCCAACCTATATTTCACAAAGGATTTCATCTTGTTCTCATTCGCCTCAGAGCATACCATCGCTGGCGTACTGTTATAGAAGGATGACCAGAATTTCGAAAAGCCTATAGCCTACTTTAGTAGGATGCTAATATATTCCCCACTGAGGTATGATATTATGGAGAAACAATCATACGCCTTGGTGAAATCCATCAAGGATTTTAGGACTTACATACTACATTCCCATGTTATCGCTTACGTGCCCAACAACTCAGGCATAAACATCATGACTCAGCCTAACCCTGAGGGAAGAAGAGGTAAGTGTATCACATTCATGTTGAAATATGACCTCGAAATCAAGCCCACAAAGTTGATTAAGGGTTAGGGACTCACAAAACTGATGGCGCAGTTGAACTACGATGTTTTGGGAATAAACTTCATTGTTGATCTATCAGAGAACCCTCAAGAAGAAATGACCTCACATGTGTCTAATAAATTCATCGATTCACCTTGGTATATAGACATCATTTATGTGTTGAAGAATATGCAAGCTCCCCTAGGGTTAAGTAAGACCAAGGCTAGTTTCTTAAAGCTTAAGGATACTAAGTTCTGCATCTTATATAACTCTTTGTATTGGAAAGATCCGGGAGGGATATTGTTGAGTTTCTTACTAGAAGATTATGTGGAATGAGCTATAAAAGAATTCCACAAAGGAAACTATGGAGGACATCACTACTAGAAAACCACCATGCATAAAATTTTAAGGGTAGATTACTATTGGCCCAACATCTTCACAGATGTATACAAAGAATTTTTGAGTTGCCACGAGTGTTAGATCTTCGATGGAAGGAGAAAGTTGCAACCCATGTCACTGAAACCAATCAAGGTCAAAGCGTCATTCATGCAATGGGGCCTAGACTTTATAGGAGAGATTCATCCTCCATCCTCATTGCAACACAAATGGATACTTACAGCTATGGATTACTTCACAAAATGGATCGAAACAGTTCCAATGAGGCAAGCTACTGATACGGTCATCATTCAGTTTATGGAGACCAACATCTTGTCTAGGTTTGGGTGCCCTATCAATATCATCACGGATAACACAACTGCATTTAAGTCCAATACGATGGAAATGTTTTGTAATGATTACAATATAACCCTGGGACATTCTACGACTTATTACCCACAGGGTAACAAATTGGCAGAATCATCCAACAAAAGCTTAACCAGAATTATCAAAAGGCTCCTACAAGACAAAAAGAAGGCCTGACATAAGAAAATCATTTATGCACTATGGGATGATAGATTCACTACCAAAAAGTCCATCTCAACGTCTCCATTCCAAATCGTATACAGCATAGATGCAATTTTCCCCACCTCACTGGGATTTCCCATCAAGAAGTTACTACAAGAATAAGAGGTTGAGCCAGATGACACTCAGAGAAGGATAAATCAGTTGATTCATGCACAACAGATGAGGGAGCATGTTTACAACCGATCACAACTCCACCAAGACAGGATGAAGAAAAATTTCGACAAGCACTCTAAACAGGAGGAATTCTAGGTGGATGATCTAGTGCTAAAGTGGGACGCGAGGAAGAAGGACAAGGGAAACAATGGAAAATTCAATCATATTTGGATGAGACCTTTCATAATTGGCACGTACCACAGGAACAATGCATATCTATTAGAATATATTAATGGATATTCCACTGGCAGAGGGCATGTGAATGGCAAGTTCCTCAAGCACTATCTTGTTCAGTAAGTTTTGTTTCATTTTTTCATGTCATTGTAAATAGATGTTTCATTTTTGTTTTCAAAGAAGGAATTTTGAGTCGGTATGTCAGAAGAATATTGAAGCCTAGAGTGAAGGCCCTAAGTTTATGTTGAGTCTGGTCGAAAATATGTCATGAAGGTCTAGATTGTGTTTTTCATTTCCGTTGTTTCAGAGTCTAGAAGTCGAATAAGGCCCAATGTTCAGGCACCTAGTCTGTTTTTCTTTGCCACCTCACTGGGAGGATAACATCATTGTTGGATCTAGCTGTTAACACCGTCATTTTTTTAGTTAGAGTCAGTCTTAGTCGAGTCATGGTACGTTTGTCAAAGTGTGTGAGGTCAGGTACTGAACAATGAATGGGTCAAAGTCAACAAGCGGCCAGTTGGCCCTTGGATTCGGGAAGGGATGTCATAATCAAAATATGTGTAAGTGGTAAAGGTATTTTCCCAAAGAGTCAGGTCCTGTCAGAAGAGAAGGTTTTACGTGCCAAAGGTTGAGGCAAGTTGTTAAATAGAAGTCGCGTCTACAAACGAATTGGCCATCATCAACTCATTATGAAGTCAAAAAGAATTAAAAATCACGGTGCTTGTATCACGTATTCTCTGTAAATCTTATCAGTTGTACCTTGCAAGCCTCGAAGTATACCTGTCGCACGGATGTGCTACAAAAATATTCAGCTTTCTTCGAAACCTCCAGTCACAATGGATTCAGTGTCCCCTGGGATGATTCCATCTCTCACCAGCCCAATTATAACTTCTGATCACTCTGCATGTATTATGTTCACCAGCTAGGTTTATGCACTACCTGTAATTCTTCTCGCAAGCCCAAGTCAATCAAGATTACTGTCTTGGGCCTATTCCAAATCCCCCGTGCGTAGAAAAAATATGCATTGCACCATGGAAAAATCCCAGAACATAAGGAAGGGTGCGTGATGTGGAAGGAATGTTGGGCCGGAGCCTTAAATCTTGACGTTGGTCAATAAAGATCTGGAGGTTAGAGCATCTTTTGAACAGGTTGGATGCATGGTATTTTGTAGGAAAATCCAAGGATTCAACATGAAACTAGCGGAACAGTTCACACTCAGGTTCGATGGGTTCCACACGGTAATTGCAAGTGTCACTTTCCAGGTGACAGAGGAAACTCTGTCGGCCGCAACAGAGATCCCTCCACGCAGTGAAAGGTGGTTTAAAGGAATTCCTTTGGATGCATGGTTCTACAAAGGTTTCATAAAACTAGACTATTTAAATGGGAAATTCAAAGCGGGTGTTCCAAGTAGGTATCTGCAGGATCCCTTTCGAAAAATCCTGGGAGTAACTAGGAAATATTTCACCTATGAGGGAAGTTCTGACATAATACATTCGCATCACATTAGATTTTTGATGCATTTCATAGGGAGGAAATAGTTAAATCTTTATTTCTTCTTACACCAAAGCCTCCGAGAAATGGAAAACAATGCCTGGGTTGAGGTATACCAGCCGAGGAAGACACTATCTCATGTCTTGTTGATTAAATTGTTGATAGCTGAGGAGTTGAGGCAATTGGCAAAGAACTGGGATTCATTTCTACTTATAGTGGGCATCCCTAGAGATCCAAAAGGAGATTCCCCTCTACGCATGAAAAGAGTAACATCACACCGCGTAGAGGATGAAACAAGAAGGGATGTGGAGGAGCAAAAGAAATTGGAAACCTTGTCCCCCCAACACTCGATAACACGGAGAAGGGGCAGGCCAAGGAATAACAAGGAATCTGGGGAGACCAAATTCTCGAGCGATCCACGCACAAAGTCGATCATCGAAGAGTTACTCATGCATGCCATTCGGCTGGAACTTGTCAAAGGTCCAAGCTGAGAAAGATGGGGAAGAATGAGAAGGAAATACACTAAAGGCATGGATATTCATGAACCGTCGCAACATCTGAAGAAAGCACAACCAGCTATTACCGAGCTATACCAGGAAAACATGGAGTTGAGACAATAGTTAGCAGTGAAGACCCTTGAAGCATCAACATCACAGTGCTAAGAGGGAAACGTGACTTGGCTCAAGAGACATCTCAGGGAGGCACAAGATACAATCATCCAACTGCATGAAGCACAGAGGATGTCATAAGAAATAAACTAAAATCACTTCGGGGAATGTAGACCAGCCATGGAGAAAATCCGCGTGGCTCTGGCCAGCACGCAAAAGAAGCTGAAAGGGAACATGGTTCTATAAAGGTAAGTGATGAATCTGAAAAGGTGCAACTGGTCTCTCAGGAGAATGTTGTGCGTATCAAAACTGCAAGCAAAACTAGAAGCATGATTAACTGACTCCATTTTTGTCTTCTTAGACATGGCATGGATTTTGTCTCCCTGCATCATGTTTCCTATCGGGAAGTAGGTACTCTGACAAATACCCGTGCGACAAACATACGACGCGCAGCGATGGAATCCCATCTATTTCAAAGGACTGGTGTACATTGGATATGCGACAGTTTGGAGAGAGGCGTGGTCCCCTAACTGGGGTCATCATTTTGGAAACATCTGCAACAGACTGCAGTCATCTGCCACATGCATGCACCAACAAATGATCACGTGACGGAAATCAAGATCATTACAATAGGCAGCAGGAGTCTAATAGAGTACTTGATCGTCCAGATACCCTTTCAAAGGAAAGCATCGACACATCACTCTGTAAAGATGAGATCTTGTTGAGGACTAAACCGTCGTGGAAAAGACGAGTGATTATGGTGCAACCAAGTACAGTCAGTTCTATTTTTAGTAAAGTTCCATACGAAGAGTCATCTAGTAGAGAGTAGTCAGAGCCTAGTTCCTAGGGATAGTAGTTAGGAAGTAGGGTAGCCCGAGCGGCACACCCTGGCCTATATATTCCATATTTTCAATGTAAACCAGGTTGGTTGGAAAAACAATGTAGACAGTGACTATTGAATGTAGCTTTTGATCCAGTTGAAACTTAATGCAAAATTACTGAAGATTTGACAAAAATATTCTAATAGTGGCAGTTTGATGTATTGTATTCTCTCTTTGTGTATGTGATTTCCTGTGTTCTTTATATTCATATCTATATTTT
>CBVK0100189544.1:0-13889 GCA_900067695.1 Picea abies | reverse complement strand
CTAGATATCGGGGATAACATATGGCTCCAACTCGGGGACATGCGCTAACTGTAGAGCATATGAGAACCTCAGAAATCTCTGGCGCAGACCTATGACCTGCTCACACTCGACAAAAGGGCATCTGCGATAAAAGACGGGGTGGTATTGCCACCCCGTAAAGCAACAACATATAGTAAATGTGCATACAAGGCAGTAAGTAATTGTGCATATAAGGCAGTCATAAGTGCAAATATGAAACTCACCTGTACTTACCTGTTGGCTGCATGTTGGTGTAGTCAAACAACCAATGTAGCCAGTCCAACAAATCTCCCTGATACCTGCCTTTGTGCTTCATCATAAACCAAAACAGTAATACATCAAGCAAAAAAATGTCATGAGTTAGAATATACATCATATCATCAAAAGTCCCAATGTCTAACTCATGGAGGCGGGTGGGAGGGACAAAATACTTCCAGGTCCATCTCTGAGAAAAGTACTCAATCCTATCCAAGAAAGGGTCATGAAAAATACAAGGTTCAGAAAACAGAGTCAAAGGGCCTGTAGACTGGTTACCTAGGACATCCTCACACTCTAAGGAAAGGATCGACAAAAGTTTAGTAGATGGTTGGAAAATCATCAAGAGAAGGTTGAAAAATTGATCGACAATAGCATTACCCAACCAACCGTTGGAGTCTAAGGTTTTCCTGAAAGGAAATTCAACACAAAAAAGGTACTTCCCAACTACACCCTAAATGGAAAAGCAAGGCAAAGTAATAACCGGTGGTTGGGATGAAAAGTCATGAGCAACCTTCCTCAGGAAAATGATGCCCTTACTTGTATTAAAGTCTGAACACAACGGTGGTCGGCAATCATCTTTGTAAAAAGGGTTCAAGTGCTCAACATACTCATCAAACATCTCAAGGTAAGACTGAAAATCATCTGAAAAACAAGGTACTAAGTCATCCTTGGTGTTTTGAAAGCTATAAGTAAAGACTTAATCTCCTTGTTGCCACTGGTCATAAGTAATCTGCTGTGACAACTGCAAAGGCAACAACTGGAGATGACTCTCAGTGTCATAGATGGGATCTAGGTCATGACCAATTACATCCCACCTACGTCTTCCAACATGTATGAACTCATCCAAATCAGCTATATTAGTATCAGTATCATAACATGCAGGATTTGAAGATTCATCCTCCTCTTCCTTTTCATTTTTTTTTTGTTTGTTAATTTGTGCGGGACTTGTTGGCTACGCGATTAACCTGTGGCTTGAGAAATCGCGACTCAGGGGCATCTAAGCCGTCAAAATCACCCGGGGATCACACCCGGCCTGAGCCACACCAACCCTTAACATGGTTGGATTTTTTGTCCCCGCAGGTTTCAAACCGGTGACTTTAACATCACAGAGTGGCTTAACAACACACTCCGTCACCGACTGTCCTACACCTCGGGGACTCCTCTTCCTTTTCATTACATGGTAAAGAATCATCAAAATTTATGAGAGGAGGGTAACTTACTGTTTCTTCTTGTGCAGGTATCTCGAGGACTCTGGTGTTTTCAGCATGTGTTGTTTCTTCGTCCCCATGGACTGTTTCCATTTCATCTGAGGCTTCCATTTCCCCTTCTTCTTTTGAATCAAGTAACACAGTATTATTAGAATTTTGAAGTGGAAAATGACTAACCTCATCTTGGCTTTGCTGCACAGGAGAGACAGGTTCTTGCATGACTTTATCAGCGGGAGGAGCACAGGTGGACACCTCATCATCCTTTTCAGGTTCTTGCTCCTCATCAATGTTTTCATTATGCTGGTCAACAATTTGTTCCCCTTTCTCTTGTGTATCTTCAAAGTTTTCATGGGAGACCAGTTTTATCAAGCTAAGAATGTCCATGGCATTGGCTCTGGTCAAGGAGAGATTCTTTTCAATTTGGATGTCCATATTGTGAGCTTCTGAAAGTGTTTTTGGATTCTTCTTACTTAGAAGGAAACTCAAATGTCCCTGAAGTCCATTTTTGTGGGTTGAGTTTGTCCCAAATCATCCATCTATCATGGTCATTTTCTTGTTTCCAGTAGTCATGGATTTTGATTTTTCCTTGTGCAGTCATCTCCTGTTGGATTTCCTCCCTATTCGGATTTTCCATTCTGGGTTCATGTTGCTATGCGTCCTCCCAGAATCTCACTGTTTTACCATTCCTCACTTCCTAGAAGCTGTGTTTCTGGATCCAGGTTTTGTTGCGCCAGGCTAGATTCTAGATGGTTGATCCCTCCCTTGTGCTCATAAAGAGAATTCAATCTTGGTCATTGATGTCCGTGGCATACTTGGCCTTCCATAGGGTTGCCCACGATGTTTCCTTTTCCTTGACCCATCTCCACCAGAGTTTCGCCCCATAGGTTTCATTGGTTACCTGTGGGTCTTTTAACCCCAGGACTCCTTTGCATTTGGGTTTGCAAAACTTCTTCCAGGCCACAAGGGCCTATTTTTTCTTTCTTTCCGCTCCTCTCCATAGGAAGTCCCTTTGGATGGTTCTTATTTTTTGGAGTATTCCTTTGGGAGCGGGAAACACTGACATCATATCGGTTAGAATTGCTTGCAGAACCGCTTTGGTCAGAATAAGTCTCCTCGCTAGGTTGAGGGATCTGTAAGTCCAGTTTTTCACCCTCTCCTATAGTTTGTTGATCACTCCTTCCCATGTTTCCATTTTGAATGCTCTATCCATTAGGGGGATTCCCAAGTATTTCGTTGGGAGCATCTTGCGTTCAAACCCCAAAATATTTTCCAGGTTTCTTTGAATTGCTGGGTTGGTATTGAAGAAATAGATCATGGATTTGGAGTGACTGATATACATGACCGAGGCTTCCCCAAACTCTTATAATATTATTTTATAGGATTTTTATTCCTTGACCATGGGTGTGCCATGGAAGAAGGTGTCATCAACAAACTGTTGGTGCATGGAGGTAGGGAAGTTTTCAAAAGGTTTGATGCCTCTTATTTCTCCTGCTGTAGTCATGCTTTTTATGCTTCTACTGAGTCCTTCCATCATCAGAATGAGAAGGAAAGGTGATAGTAGGTCTCCTTTCCTGATACCTCTTGAAGGCTATAAGAGTTTGTCTGGGGCTCCATTGATTAAAAGAGAGTAACTTGTCATAGAGACTAGGCTGACAATCTAGTTGATCCAATGTTTCACAACGAAAAAATCTTCCAGATTCTTGACCATATAGTGCCAACTAATTTCATCATAAGCCTTTGATAGGTCAAGTTGGATTATCATCCCCCTCTCCTCTACAGTTTTAGTGTGTGTATCAGCTTATGGGCATGGATGATGTTTTCCACAATTTGTCGCCCTTCTACAAAACCCATCTGTTCCTATGAAATCAGTGTGGGTAGGAGAGGTTTTAGTTTATTGGCTATGACTTTGGAGATTATCTTGTAGACCACATTTTATAGAGCTATGGATCTGTAGCGGTCTGGGGACCTTGCTTCATTTTCTTTGGGGATTAAATTAATCATTGTGGCATTTAGTGCTTTTAGAATGGAGGCCGAGCATCTGGAGTCTTCCACCACCCCATAAATGTCCTGTTTGACCACTTCCTAGCAGGCTTTGAATAATTCCACCATTAAACCATCTGGGCTTGGGGCCTTTCCATTGGGCATCTCCTGGACCACTTGGTCAATTTCCTCCTTAGTGATGGGTTTGTTTAGGTTGATATTTTCTTCCTCAGTAACTAGCCTGGGGATATGTTGGGTTATCTTTTGTATGGCCTCTGTTCAGTATTGGTTGGGTTCCTGGGCTATCCTTGGAAATAGTTTACTAGTATGTTTTCAATATCCTTGTGGGACTCTCCCTCGATCCCATCCTGATCCTGAATTTTCAGGATTTTGTTGTGGGTTCTTCTAGCAATGGTTGTTCTATGAAAGAATTTTGTATTCCTCTCTCCTTCCTTTAGCCACCTGATTCTGGACTTTTGGTGCCATAGAGTCTCTTCCTACTGGAATCTTGCTTCCCATTCTTGGGTCATTTGGGTCTCTTCCTTTTTCCTATCCTCTGTATGGGCCTCATCTATGCAAATTTCCTGGAGTTTCTTCATTCTCTCTTCAATATTTTTTTTTCTTGGTTTATGTTTCCAAATATTTCCTTGTTCCACTCCTTGAGTTTATGTTTGATGTACCTAAGTTTCTTATAGAGATTGAACATCCTTGTCCCTTGCTCTGGTTGTTTCACCCACCACCATTGGTTGATATTCTCCTTGAAAGTGGGATGTTCGATCCAAAATTTCTCGAATCTAAACAGTCTATTCCTCGGTGTGGTTTGGAAGTTTTCTTCCAATTGAACTGGACAGTGGTATGAACCCCCCTAGGGAAGGATGATGCAATCTAAATTTAAACCCTGTAGAATAATGGAATCCGACACCAAGAATCTATCTAGCTTCATTGCTATATGATGTTTCTTTATCCGTTTTTTGTTCCATGTGAAATGGCCATTACTGATTTTGATGTCCACCATCTCCAATGTGTCAATGAAAGTTGAAAAGTCTTCCACATATCTATCCAGTCTCCTAGTGCCAAATTTTTTTTCCACAAGTTTCGTGATGATGTTGAAGTCCCCTGCCAGGATCCAGTGGAGGTTGCTCGAACGGGATTTTAGGTTTTCTAGGTCTAGGAGCATTCTTCTCTTTTTTTCCAATATCTGGGGACCATACACATTAGTGCATAGAATAACCTCCATGTTACCTATGATTTGCATGTTAACCGAAAGTGTGTGTCTGGTGGCTTCGACTGCTAGTAAGTTCATCACTTGTGGGTTCCACAAAGTGAGAATACCACCTACCGTATATTGTCCTTCGAAAACCAATGTCTTGTACTTGCTGCATTATTTTTTGCTGATTGTTTCCATTCTGTCTACAGTACATTTTGTCTCTTGGATGAAACAAAGGTTTGGTTGTTCCTTCCTCAGTCTGTTTTTAAGGATTCTTTGCTTTCGTGGGATGTTTAGGCCTATAATATTCCATGTTATAATATTCATTTAAACATGTCAGAGAGAGTTGGGAAAGAGATTTTTGATCTTACCTGAGTTTATCAACAGAAATCCTAGTTCCTGTAGGGCTACGCTGTTTGATTTCTTTCCTTTCTTCCTTCTCATCTGCTTGGGTGAGAGATGGAGTTGTCCCTCACTTTCTTTGATTCCGAGGTTTCCTATCTCCCCGTGCATGTGCTTGAGCCCTCTGAATTTTTCTTCCTCCCTTAGGAGGAATAGGTATTGGATATGATCTAGTTGCTCCACTGGTACATTGTCTACGCCATTCCTTTTCCATTGCTCCAGTATGTTTGGGAGATCTATTCCTTCCCTTACCATAATATCTCTGAGATCAGGATCTTCCATACCTACCTGACTTTTCATCATTTTCACATCTTCGTCTGCCTCCTGCATGGGGATGTTGGCATCTCTAGTTTCTCCATCCATAGGAGTTGCGCTACCCCCCTGTTCCATATTATTGCTTGGGATGTTTGTGTTCTCATTTGTGGTTTTTTCCTTAACTTCTTTAGATTTTTCCTTTTCCTTTCCTCCTTCTTCCCCTTTGTTGTTTTTGTCCTGCCCTTTCGTTCAAGTCTTGGCTTCTAGATTGCTTCCCGTTGGGGCTTTACCTGGTTTGGGGGTTGCTCTATTTATGTGGTTCGGCTTGATAAATCCATCCTCATTCTGTTTTATTTTGGTGTTTTCCTCTTTTTTTTTTGTTTTTGTTGAGAGTGCATTCTCTGAATAGGTGTCCATGTTCATGGCATCTTCGACATCTGAAAGGGATATTCTCGCATTCGATTCTTTGTATCCATTCCTCATCCCTGAATTCTAGGATTATGGCTTATGGGAGTGCCCCTGAAACATCCATCTCTATGAAGATCCTTGCATAGGAGGTATATCTCCCTTTCAGGGTTGCTTCCAATGTCTTCACATATTTTCCAAGTTTGTTCCCAATTTATTCGAAGGTGGAGGGTAGTCAATATTCTAGCTGTAGGGAGTAAAGCCTCAACCAGATGGGTACATTCTTGAAGGTTTCTTTCTCTGGGGAGAAGTTTTCCTTCCATGTCCACATGTACAGTCCTGCTGAGGTGTGGAAGTATGGCCCGCCCTCAAAGATTCTATCCCTATCTTCCAAGTTCATGAATACTGTTGTGAATAAGCCTTTCGACCCTAGGTGGAGTTCCACTTCCCTGCTTGGCTTCCATTGGTATTTTATCCAGTTGCACAATGTTCTCTCTATGGGCCATAAACCCATGAACTTGCATATGAGTGCATGCGTCTTCATCTGGTCCCGATAGAGTTGTGTTTGTGAATCCTCCATTATCACCTTGGGTATCAGTGCTATATTAGGTTTACATGGGTTGCGTCCTTCTACCCCATCGGGGTTCACTAGTTTTTGCACATCATTCTGGGTTTCTCTGGCTTCTTCCCCCATTTGATCCCTTTCTTCCTAGTTTCTTTCCTGATTCTTTTCTGGTCCTCATCCTGAAGCGCTCGTCACTGGTTCCTTGAAACCATTTCCGCGTGGGCCTTTTCCCCTGTCCATCACTACCTGCCTATATAACCATGCTGTTCTCCTCTGTGTCTGTGACTATCAAACCTTAGCTTGTTGTTTCTCCTCGGAAACACATTTTCGGAAAAAAATAAAAATTACAATTTTCTTAAAATTTAATTCAAGCAAGGAATAATTAGTAAGAAAAAAAAACACTCTAGAGTAATGTACTCATGATTTAGTCTTAGGAGGATAATACTTTTAAAAATTCATCATACTAGACTCGTCTTATTACAATTCCCCAAGGGGGGATGGAAATGTGAAAAAATGTCCATATTGACTGGCTGGACTTTTGAACTCTGATTTTGAACATATAGATGTTCAATCTTTGGTGGCTCAGCTGCAAGTCCATCCTTAGTGCAACTTGGTGGGTAACAAGCCTCTCATTTTTTTTTAAGATAGACCTTAAGATCATTATAAGCCTCATCTTTCCACCCTATTGAATTTGGTGAAAACAATTGTTCCTCATCAGATTTGCTACCCATTAACACTTGCAACAATAGTTTCTTATGTTGCTTCCTTTGGGGAATAATTCCTAATGCATATAGTACAAAATCATCCAATTATTTGTTTTATACCAGGAAATTCCCAAGGATCCCAGAACTAGTTTGTCATCCTCACATTTAAAATAGGATAATAGTATGTCCCTCAAGATACATATTCTGCTAAGAACATGTATGCAAACATGCAAAAGTAGGATGATTCACATAATGCTACTGAGTCATATGTAACTCACTATATAAATATTGAATTTTAAATCCTTACAACCCAAACAATACTTTCTAAATATTTCTAAATATTGTCACACCAGATGAAAGTTATGAATTGAGGGGTTTCTCACTGGTCCTTTTTTTTGAGAAAATAATATCTTCAGTTAATGCAATTTATGCAGAGAGACTCAAGCTCTTGTTACCAAATAGTTAAGTTATAGGTATTTGTTTGGTTTGATATTCTTTAGAGATGTAGCGCTGATCATTATGTTGGTAAGAATTTTGACATGGTAAGGACTATACAGGGCTAATAAAAATGAGTTTGTTACAGTCCTTGTGCATTTGTTGCCTAGTATTTAGGCACAATATGCGAGTTGCCATTCCCAAAAATACTCATTGGACATATCATAGTTTGATAATTTTAACTTTGTTTCTGAAATAAACTTTGGTTTGTTATAGGGACATACTGTCCCTCGATGATCAACCACCTTGTTTCATATCTAAAGATGGCTTCTGTGGAATAAGTGATACTTTCCAAGACTACACAATGTGTTTTTTACATTCAGATCTAATTGGAAAATGTCCATATACAACACAACCCATAGAGAAATTACCATGGTTTCATAATGCATTATCATCTACAGTTTGTTTAAAAGGGGATCCTGGTTCTTACATCAAGAGTGTTGATCTCAAAGTATATTAGAATGGAGTAATTCAAGCACCAAATTTTTTACATACGACACACCCTTAAACAAACAAAGATTTTTCTACAAGAGTTCGTTGCAAGAGTTTCAGATTCTTTAAAGGTTTCAGTTTTCCCATATTCAGTGTTCTATATTTTCTTTGAGCAATAATTGGAAATTTGGAGGACAACAATGATTAATATTCTAGTTGTGCTTGGGGATTTGTTTATTTTTTTTCTTGTCATTACTTGCAGTTTATGGATTTCAACAATAATAGTTTTTCTTCTACTGAGCAATGATTGTACTAGATATCATGGGTTTGATGGCGCTACTAGGTATTCAATTAAATGAAAAATCCAATGTCGTCGGTATGGCAGTCGAATTGTGTGTCCACATAACCCATGTTGCATGTATCCTCTGTGAGTGAAGGAGACCAGGCACAATGATCAAAATAGAAATTACAACCATGGGAACTTTTGTCTTTAGTGGAAAGCCACTTACAAAATTTGTTGTTGTTCTTGTATTGTGCTTTGCACAATCAAAAATATTCGAGGTCTACTATGTTTGAATGTACCTCGCCCTTGTGTTGTTGGGGTTCTTGTATGACCTTATTTTTCTATCAATCTTGTTGAGTTTCTATGGTCCTCCATCTATTAAATCTATGATATGCATAATTTCTCTAGAATGCTTCCAAATCAACATGATTAGAGATATTCTATAAAATGGAAAATAAATCATCTTCTTCATAATGAGTTCACCATAATTATCTATTAAGTTGTAGTACATAGAATTCAATTAGGCTATTGAAAGGTGAAATCTTGTTTCTATATACATGGTGTTATTTGTTTGGAATTTCTAAATACTTTGGTGTTAATCTTATTTCTAAATATATGGTTTTATTCATTTGAAATTCGATACCTTCTTAGAGAAAACCATTTTCCCTGTACCAGAACGCCCAGAAAATCCCACCAATGTTACCCCCTCATTCTTCTGCGTCAAGAGATGGCATGCCCTGATAAAAAGAGAAAACCATTCTCAAATGACAGAGTCTCGGGAATTGGTGCAATTTCATGTCTATCACAGTCCTTCCTCTTCACGAGCTTCATTTGTTTCTTCAAAATCCCCCCGCCCTTCCTGTGACTTGATTGAGATGAAACCTTCAATGAAGAATCCATCGCCATTATACGTGATCTTATATAAAATATATACAAAGAGTATACACAATAAATGCTATATGTTGTATAGGTAGAGAACTGAAGAGTGTGGAATACGATAGATTGTGATGTGAGAGGGGGCATGAAATGAAAAACCCATTTGTAAAATGGTACCTCATATATCTTTCTTGGGTTTTGTTTTTCATCGTGGGAGGAGCAACTGTTGGGGAATTAAATGGAACATGCTATGAAACAAAGAACACAGTACTGCAAATAATTGAAGAGGGACAAGAAATTTAGAAGAACAAAGGTGGAATCTAAAGACACTGTTATAACACTTAAGCACATAGTACCGTGATTAGAACATCATAGTGCATATTGCGCATCTTGATTTGCATGATCTATTGTACAATCTCAATTCACATTTCACATTTTGATAATGATGCAAGTGGTCTTATTTTATAGTCTCAAGATCTAACCGAATCCCACAGAATCAAGAAGATTTTGTCCACATATAATCGTCGATGGTTAGAGTTGACTCCACAAAATCTTCTCTGTCAGGTCGGATCGACAGGACTGGTAAGATTGAATATCCATCCAAATTTTAGTTGATTGAAGGGTGGGTTGATCCACCACCCAACTATCGTCGACTGCTGGTCAACTGTCCAATCGACAGGCACATCGACTACCCAACCAACTGTTGTGGTTTGTTGGTCGATCCTCCAACTGACTATGTCCAGATGTGGGTCAATGTAGCAAGCCGATTTGATTAATTGTTTATCATATTTTTTAATTTTAATTAAATTAATTATTAAAATAAATCAAATAAGTCTTTTTATTATTTTATTATTAAAAGGTAGGTGAAGTAATTAATGGGGGGATAAGGCTGTTGGGGATTTGATGGGGGGATAAGGTTGTTTGAAGGAGATAGGAAAGAAGGAGGAAATTGGGAGAACATATTGTTTTGGGAACTCTCACAGGGAACTTCTGTTGTTGGTAACTTTGGTCTCAGGGGTCAAGAAACCACAAGGATTCCTATAGATGGGGAGCCAGAGAGGCTATTCCTAGTTGGTTGGGAGGTTAATATTCAATTGGGCAATTTGGGCAAGCTCAAGAACAAGAGAACCAGGGACTAAATCAACCAACTTGTAAGTCAAGGTATGCATTTTATTATGTTGTTGTTGTGATTATGATGAGGTATGTATTTTATTATGATTTTTTTGTGATTATGTTGTTTATCGGTTTACTCTTGGTATAAATAAAAACCATGAAAGAAAACAATAAATTAAATGGCAGATTATTTCAGTAGGAAACAACAATATATATATTTATTATTATTGAGGCCCTGAAATAGGAAGGCCTCGCAAATGGTATCATAGCCCAGTTTCAAAACTAAAACCTGGGCTTGCCCACCCACGACATAGGTATTTTTTCTTTGTGCCAACATGGTTTGCAACCTCTGCTCAATTTCCTAATCCATACATTTCAGCTCCCTTACAATTTTTCATACCTCTAAGAGAAATATCTCTTCATTTGCATTCCAAATTGGGTTGTTACAAAAGACCAGTCATGAAAGGCAATGTTGAGAGAGTTATCATCGCCATAGTAATGAAACAAGGGAGGAGGAGAAAGAATAGCATTGGAATTGGCATAGGCCTTGGATTTTATGACAGGCCAATCAACACAATTGAACATGAGATCCAGATCTGGAAGCATCCCTCTGTAGTTTTCCATGAGTTGATTGAGACCCCATATCATAAACACATCTCTTGTCTAGAATGACTTGGTGTATGTTCTTATATACATCCGCCCTTTCAATATAACCAGCCTGAAGTTTTTCATCCTTTGAGCTCTCTCCACCATGTCCAAAATGATCCCACTCTCCTTCCATGTCTTTAGATCCTCCTCAATAAATCCAAAGTAACTGGGACACACCACCCTTACTTTAGGATCCCACTTCTCCTTCACAACCTTTCAGTTGCTACATGCGTTACCAAATGAACAATTAAATACTCTGTCATTTCTATTTCCATTGGGAGGAGAAGTGGGCAAATTGACCTGAGTATGTTTGGGTGAATTGACCTAAGTATGATTGAGAGACTTGAGAGCATGTTTGGGCACAAAAAGAGAAATAGCCAGTGCCAAATCCATATCCTTGGGTTTGGATGATGCATCATGATTCACACCACTCTTTGAATATTACTCATGCCACTATTCTACCCTTGCTCAGGTGTTCCATGGAATGACTGACCGAGGTATGAATAAGAAGAAAAAGTAGCAGAGGAGCACAAGTAGTAAAACTAGGAAGAAGAACAAGCTTGTCGGATGTGAGCTCCGACGACGTAATTCAAGAAACAGTTAATGATAATTATATTCTCTAGGCTTCAACATCATGATCAAATCCTCCGATTTTGGGAAGCACAAGAATATTCAAAGCCTGGATCTGAATCCTCCCTAGGAGAGGTTATTGGAGACTGAAGTAACCACTACTTATCCAATGAAAATTCCAACCGTTTTCAACCAAAAATACACACTGTCAGAATGGCTACAAATGGAAGGCTCGCTCGGGAAAATTTCCAGAGACTAGACACTAGATAAAAATGCACAGATTTAAGCAGAACGAATCAATTTTCCTGCCACAAAAAACACTAAAGGTGATCCTTATGAAAGCCCACGATAAAAAACAAGTGCGAATTGGTGACGAGTCTATACACACCTCTACACACCACACCTTGAGAGTCTATGCATTCGAGGGGCGAATAACATGGCTCTGCACACCGTGCCTAGTGCCTAAGACCAAGCCACCAAGGAGAGGAGTATAAGTGCTCAACACACCCAAATATCCAAGTGTTCTAGCCAAGTCCATGAGGGGTCAAAGCTTAGTTCACCAAGCAGAGGTTGACAAGGGCCGCGCCCTTAGGGCGACTAGCCATGGAGCCATGCACCACACCTTTACAGTCCCTTGTCTCGAAATGATTAGTGAAAATCCTAACAAGAGAAAGGGAGGATAGGGTTTTTTCAAGTGTGTGTGTGTGGGAGGAAGAAGCACGTGGGCCTCATGAGAGGTCACGTGTTGCACGATTATATTATTTTAATTAATTAAAATTTTATTTATTGTTCGATTTATTTATTATAAATATATATATTATACATATATATATATTTTTTGTAAGTAAGATCTATATATTAGCTTTCATGAACAAAAATTATAGTATCATATTGAGTTCAAGTTGTTGGAGTGATGAGTTGCCTCAAAAGGAAACCAACTCAGACTCATAGAATACCTAGATATGATATGGAAAATTAAACATATTCGTCGGAATCGCCTTGTGGGGAAACCGATTCGTCCTATCCAAGCATTTAAACTGTATATCAAAAAAATTGTTATGATGACCCAGGCTAGGCGTATCAACTAACAGAAAAACAAAAAATACATTACCAAACGCCCACAGCCTAAACCGAATGTTCTAGAAACTACTGACAATTGTCAAAATAAAGCATGTATGCATACACATGTACGCCTGCCGACTGTCATGGTGTTTGGTGGGCATGCATGCCCTTGGTTTCTACTGCTCTTGTGCCATGCATGGTTTCATGCTTTTCAATGACCTTCAACACTTCTCCAACCACCCACTGCTCATTCTTCCCCTGGAATTCAGGAACAAGAACTACCCCTGGAGATGTGGGGGCATTGAGGTCCGAGTCTGAAGGATGCAGAGAATAGAGGAGAGTCAAGAGAATAGATTCAATCTGCACTGCTCGTTGGTCCAAGTGCTACATTATAAACCAGAGGTCATCAACTTACCTCCAGACCATGAAGACCAAGTCTTGGAGAATTGAAATTGAATCCCGGAGACCTAGGGATGAAACACAATCCTGCTGGAGCCGCTCCTGATTATGAGACACCTCCACATAGATTTCTTTTGAGTGCACATTACCATCTTCCATCGAAGGAACATATGCTGGAGAAAATGGTGGGGACGAGGGTGGTGAAGGAGTGTAGGGTGGTGGACAGGAGGGACATGCCACCACTGAATATGAGGTTGAGGCTAGTTCATGGAGTGATCTAGGAGCAAAGCCGAGAGATTTCCCTTGGAGTTCAAACCATTCGATTCAGCACACCCAAGGTGAGGACAGAGGTGGAAAGTCGGTTTGGTCTATTGAGGATTGAGTTGAGGACGAAGGTGAGGATTTGAGCATAGGGGTGAAGGAGGGAGGGTGTTGGCTAACCATGGCTGCATGATTCGTGTACTAGAGGGCACCTTTCTTTGAATTCCCTCACTGACGAGGCATGTCCTGACTAACAAGAGGTAGGGGTGTAAAAATGAACAAAACAAACTAGGTAAGCACCAGAGGGGGCGACTGAGAGCCAAATTTGCTGGAAGAGGAGGGCGATAGGAACCAAATAGGGGAATGGGAGTTTCCATAAGAATAATGCAGGGGAGTAAAGGTTCACGAGAGTAGGAGGAGAAAACATTGTACCATTTCCAAAGCAAGGACGAGAGGCCAACTCTGATCACACTGGATCATTTAGTTAAGGGTGCGGTGAAGTGAAACTTTGCAGCAGGCATGAGGGGGTAATAAAGGTGTAAGGGAGCAATAGGTGTTGTCACATGGGATGAGGAAAGGTGGCGGGCAAAAAATTCCTGGATGGACACGTGGAACGCGCTATCACCCCATCCGAGGGATATATTATACATATACATATACATATACATATACATATACATATACATAATACATAATACATAATACATAATACATAATACATAATACATTATACATATACATATACATA
>CBVK0100189543.1:0-13889 GCA_900067695.1 Picea abies | reverse complement strand
GGTCCAACCATAGATTTGGCTTTTGAGACAATTTGCTTTTCCTCCCGAAGTAGTTAAGAAGCTATCCAATACTTTTTTTCAAATCTTTTGGTTATGTTTGTTGAAGATGTGATAGAGCTCCAATTTTCACTGGTATTTTTTGGGCTAAATTATTTTCTTGTTTGGGTATTCAATAGGATCACAACTCCTCTTACCATCCTCAATCTCATGAGCAAACTAAGACTGTGGATAAATGTCTAGAAGGGTATCTTCGTTGTTTTGCTTCTAATAAACATACAAAATGGGTCAAGTGGTTGCCCTTGCCATAATGATGGTACAACACATCCTTGCATACTTCATAAAAAATGTACCCATTTGTGGCACTTTATGGTTATCATCCTCCATCCATCACATCGACCTTGAGAGGGAACGCGAAGGTTCAAGTAGTGGAGGACCACATAAAGTACCAATAATAGGTTCTCCAACAATTGAAGGACAACTTGGCTATAGCACAAAATAGAATGAAACAACGAGTGGATCAACATCGTAGTGAAAGGGAATTAGTCTACTCATTAGGTCTCGAAACCTCTAGTCATATTCCCATGTAGTTTCTCCTATGATCTTCTTGATATCCTTTAACTCAATGTAACAATGCTACTCCATCTTTGGCTTTTGAAACTCTGAGATAAATGCCCACTTCACCTCATCTAGTGTTTTGTTGGTACCTATAGGAGTGCTTTGCATGTTCTTTGTGTGCCATTGTAGGGTGTGACTTGTTAAGGTCATTTAAAACTTGACTAGCTTAGTTTCAAAACTTGTAATGTTTTTCACATTCTATATAGACTTTCACAAGAAACAATGTTGCTCGACATCATCATCATACTTTCTTAAGAACTCAAGTAGGCAATATTATTGTTCAAGGTATAAATAAAAGCCAGTCCTTTCTCTCTTGGTTAAGTGGGCCCAACAGTAAAGAACATGTGTTTTTTATTTGGAGGTCACAGATTTGAATCCGAAGTGGGTTAGAGTATATACACCTTCACAGATTAAGCAGTCAAATCATTGTGTGAAGGGAGTCCCTTATCCCACAAACAAAGGGGTCTCATACATCAATATTTGGCATATGACTGGGTTGCGACCTTAAAATTACATTATTAATACTACTGCTACTACTACTACTAGATTTGGACTTCTATTTGAAAATAAACTAATACTACAATTGGTGTTTAAATTGTTGCTACAACCTGGCTGACTTCCACTACTACTTGCAATCATTATTGTCTATCCTTGACTACAATGCCATGCAATGAAAGTTGGATTATTGGGATTCTTGAGAGTTACTCACTTAGATCATAATGCACAAGGTATGGTGTAGGTGTTATGCTAGATTCATTGCCTCTTAGGATACCATATTTGTTGGTTTGGTCTCTTCCTTGCCAAATAATCAAAACATATCCATGGATGCATCTTCTAATTGCACCTCCTTATCTGAACTCCCATTTGTTGTTTTGTTAAAGTTGTATTTGATTATAGCTCTGTGTTATAGTGTCCTTAACCCATGAATTTTCACCCCCATCTCCATTTGCAAGGAACCTTCAGTTTGTTCATTGAATCCTGTGGATGTCCCTCAATTCTCCCTTTTCTCTACGGGGTCTTCCTCCATCTACAACCCCCTCTCCTAACCACCAACCAACCCTTTCTCCACATTTTCTCAACATCTCCAAGTCCTTTAGTCACAACTTGTTGTAACCTTCACCAATTATTTCCTTCCACAATTCCTTTTCTCATTCACAAGCTGCTCTCATTCAATTTAGTCGCCACTAGGTGATAATCTCAGTACATCATAAGTGTCTTCCCACATGCTCCTTGTCTCGTGCTTCCTCCATGGTGCCTTACCCCTTCATTCTTTCATCTTTAACAATGCCATTCTAGTCCAACCCTCATTGTACGATTTATGTTGCCATGTTTGACAAGATAAAGCATAGTGTTTCTTCCTCTACTAAAAATATTTTTACCTAGCTATCGAGTACCTTTATCGACTTTCCTCATGGTCCCTTCTATGAATGTTCCTGAACTCATGTATATGACTTACACTACTCCACTATAGACTATAATTTATCCGTCCAAGGTGTTGTTGACTAAAAAGTCTATGGATCTTGTTGCAAGGTCATTGCAACTTGTAACACAACCAAGTTTTGAGCATTATAGGTCACATCCTTCCCCTCTTTCCATTGTCGATAAATAGGGTTCTCTTCGAGCCTCTACAACCATTCAAATAGGCTCATGCGAAACTAAACCCTAAATATATCATATAGAAGACTAAACAACATTTAATACCTAAAATTTTGCGACACCCATCCAATTATATGAGCACTCTTTTTTAGTTTCCCCTCTCTCCACTATCAATAGATACTATCAATAGATAGGGTTCTCTTCGAGCCTCTACAACCATTTGAACATGCTCACGAGAAGCTCAACACAAAATACTTCATATAAAACACTAAATAATGTTTAATCCTTGAACTTTTGCAACATCCATCTAGTGAGAGGAGGTTTTTGTTTAGGAAAAAGGTTGATATATTCACTGAACTGGTCTTGAAGATTCTTCTTTGTAAGTCGCTCCATCGTATTATTGCAATGTCCCACTTTTCATGGTGGCATCCTGACAACAAAACTATTTGTTGGCTCAAATGAGTAGATAAGGGCCTAGGTGGGTGTCCATCAAAGGGGTAGTAGTTTAGCATCAATACATCAATCCCCAAGGACATGGAAGGTCTCACTCAAGGTGCATTGTCGAGGGGAGAAGGCTAATAGGTGATGGGTAAAATGATCAATTAACTCATATTCATCAGATAAAACATCCGACATATATATTAACAATTATATCTGCTATTAAATCATGCATCATATTATATCTGAGACACAATAATTCATAACAAAGCATAAGCATATGGAGAAACAAAAGAGTGTAAAACTTAGCTTGAATCCTACCAACTTTGAGACTTGACAAAACTTATGCGATTCTCAAGTCAAGTGTTGTTGGAAGTTTAATGCATGCCATGGTTTGTCGTAGACCATATATTGCCCATGCAGTGGGAGTAATGAGTAGATATATGTAGAAACCAAGGAAAGAACATTGGATTGCTATAAAGAGGGTCTTTAAATATTTGCATGGCACTTCATCTTGTGCAATATGCTACCAAGGAAGGCTTGGACCAAAAAGAGCAATAGATGTACAAGCTTTTGTTGATGTAGTTTCGGTTGTAGATCTTGATTGTCAAATATCGACAAATGGTTGTGCTTAACTTATTTGATGGAGTAGTCAACTAGATGAGGAAGTGGTAGTTTGTTGTTGTGCTCTCAACAATGGAAGTTGAGTACATGGGAATCACTCATTTGAGCAAGGAAGTTGTATGGTTACAAAGGTTGTGTTTTGATTTTAATTTCTTATAAAGACCTGTAATGATAGATTGTGACAGTGAAAAAGCAATCTTTTTGTAAAGAACTTAGCTTATCATGTTAAGACGAAGCATATTGACAGATAATATAATTTTGTTACAGACATGGTTGAAGGCAACAAAGTGTTGTTGGAGAAAGTTGAAATCTTGAAGGATGTTGCCAACTCATTGAGAATATTTTTTGGTGTTAAGAAGTTTCTTTAGTGCAAGGAATCAACGTGCTTAATTACCTCGAGTAGTTTATTTTATGTTTGCATAGACGTCGCTGCGAAGTATTCAATAAGTGGGAGATTGTTGGATTTGCATTGTATTCTTTATAGGTACATCATGCATCCCAATGTTCTCTAGTAGTCATGTTGCAAGTAGAATATGCATCCCACTACGAATCTTTTATAGGTTACGGGTGGTTTTTAACCCATGTTTTTATATACCCATTGTATTATAATACCGCTTATCGGATTAAGGTTGAATGATGTTGCGAAATACCTATATAATGTATTATGAACCGTTTTGTTAATACAATGAGAAAGAGGTGTCTGTACTTTTGATAGTTTTCTTGGTTGAGGGTTTCTAGAGTAAATCTCTCGTGTATTGTGTATGCGCTATTGCTTTCTTTTTGTTATTGTTAAGATTCCATTAACATTGCTTCCATTGCATATGATTATCAATGTTTATTTCTCTCAAGTAGGGCTCACCATAGAAGGCTTTAGAACCTCCTCAAGCAACACACCCTCATCCTCCTGGTTCACTGTTGCTAGTCAACAAGTCACTTTGGCTAATGAGTTACATTGATCTCCATCCAATGATGAGTGACACATGGCATTCACTTAGGTAATATGTCACTTGCCTTGTAAGCCATCTCTCCACTAGGGCACACTAGTGAACATGGTAAAATTCATGCAACCAATCATCAAGTAAGGCTCACATGGTCAAATTATCATGAAAATCGTAAGAACAAGCCCATGGTTTTCTAAAGATATAACTCGATATTCTTGGGTAACGACTGCCCTGTATGCGATACAATATACCACTTGGTTGGTTGATCTTTGAATGGGTTTGAACTTGCAAAGTTCAAAACAACTGATAACCTCCCCGATCTAAGATGACCAATTAGACAATTCCCATGACAAAAGATGAACCTCATCATTGAAAGGATCTTTTACCACTTTAGAATTATATTCACAAATGACTTTCTTGAAAACTTGTTCAAAGCCTTCTATGATGCCCATTATCATACCTCCCATTTCTACGTGATTATTTATCCTTTTTCCAAGGATATGTAAGAGCTCGCTCAATATTCCCTCAACAATCTCTAAACACCCCTCTTACACCTTCTAATGGGGGACTTGAGATATGTTGTCAATTGATATTTCCCAACTTCTATCTTATAAAAGAAAACATGTGTTTCCTCCTTGGAGGTCACATGTTTAAATCCAGAGGGAGGTGGGGTATGTACACCTTCGTAAACTTTACTATTCAAATTGCTGCATGGAGGGGGTCCATTATCCCACAAACAAGGGGGTCTCATACACCAATTTAATATTTTTTATTTATTTTTAACTATGACACTAATCTATTAAAAATACAATAGAAATACAATGAGAAAGTCACAATGATTGTCCCTGGGAATGGAAAAAACTTGGGCTTGCCCTTAATGGGAAACCAGGTGGGGAAGAGACTTGAATATCCTGCCTGCCCTTGATGGGAAACCAGGCTTACAAAAACTTAGAGCTAAGTGTCTGTTTGCTTACTAACATAAGACTAGAAAAAAACTTGGAAGTTCTAAATAAAAAGACTGAAAAAAGAACAAAGGCCCGAGCATCAAGAGTGCTTGCCGGTCACGATGGGAGGGCCATCCAGAGGAATTTCTTCCACAACGGGGTAGCCACCAAAATTGTTGTCATTGTCGCTGGGGGAGTTGGAGCTGTTCGAGCTTGGATCCTTGACCGAAAGACTTGCGCTCTTGATGAAGGGAGCCATCAACGAACTGTGCTTGCTTGGAGCAGTCACAACTGTTGAATTGCTGACAGTCTCTTGAGGCACCGAGGTGCTAGGGTGGGCCGCTAAAGGAGGAGGACGGGTGTCAAGGGAGGGAGAAGCAGAGGGAGGAGGACGAGTGGTGGGGGAGTGGGGTGAGCGAGGCAAGTTGGGAGGGCTCTGAACAAAGACGCCTGAGAGGCTGAGGAGGGTGCGGACAAGAAGGTTTTTTACCACCCAATAGCTACGACGATGCCTGGAGGTGCGATGGGATGCCGAGAGGGAGCTTGAGACCTCTTCTTCCCAATCGTCTAGAAGCTATCGCATCGATTCTGGAACCGAGCAATCATAGCCGTCCTAGTTGGCCAGGAGGGGCAGGGGAGGAACTGTGGAGGCTCGCCCACTACGACCACTTCGCCTGAAGGTGGGGGTGGCATGCTTGTGGGGAGGCATGAGAGAGGAACTATGCTTTATGGGCGCTGCGAGGGAGGAGAGGCACCACCTAATGCAAAGAGCAGAGGGATACCACCTGTGGAGAGCAGAGAGCCATCTCGTAGAGGAGATAAGGGAAGAATGGCTGGAGAGGTCGCGACTGGCAGAGAGATAGGCGCTAAGAGGAGGGGGGGTTAAATTGTGTGCCATTAAGGTTACCAACCTTTGCAAGCGTGTGGACTGCTGAAGCGTACAATAGTTATGCAGGTGGGGAGCGAGAGCCATGGGAAGAGTTAAGGAACAACATATCGGGAATGGAGGATGTTTAATACGCATGAGGAGGGGGTGAGGTAGAGTGCACCTGATTATTGAGTTACGTGCTGAGAGAACTTGAGGAGCCCATTAAGTGGACACCCGCATCCAAAAACCCCAATTAAATATTATTATTATTTATAATAAATTAAAATTCAATTTACAAAATTAATACATTTACCCAACTCATTAATTTAATTTCTAAATAATTTTGATTTTGAAATAACAATTAAGTCTATAAATTCATCAAAATCAACCTCTTATCCAACATTCCACGTCTCATCTTATTCCAAGTATTTGATCTCCATCATTTCATGAATTCAACAACGAAAAATTGACCTCGCATCATTAACAATAACGTGCCCATTTTAAAAATATATTTCCCTTCACCAATTCAATTTCTTTTACGTTTAAACAAAACTTAGCCCTGAAGTCACCCCTTTGACATAATTTAAACCTCTGAAAAATATTTAATAGTTACCTTTGGTCTTTTGAGATTTACTCCTTTTCCAGACCTCAAATTCCTTTGTTTCGTTAATCATAACCAGGGTTGCGGAGGTGAAGACCAGGGGTTGTAGAACACCAAGGCAATGGACATGGACTGGATCAATGCCCCTCATTCCATGGGGGTAAAATCCAGCTTCGCCTTCATTTATTTTTATGTCTGAAATAGATTCGAACCTCCTCTTGACTGGTCACGGTTTTAAATCCTCTGGCGTCATTTCGTTTAGAGTCGTCATTTCATTTAAACTCTAAACGCCTTCATTTAGACTGCATACTAATATTGCTTCTTCTTCCTCTTCTTCTTGCAGACAACAATTATCGGAGTGACCTACAATGGAGGAACGTTGCTGGGAGCCGATTCGCGGACAAGCACAGGTAAGCTCATTTGTTTCACTTCGAGGGCTTTTGAACGGTTGATCATGTGTTGGCCTGCTATAACCGTTTGCGTTACCTCGAAACTAAAAACAATGCAGCCTTCTATTTGCACTCAAGTCATGTTGGAGAACTTGAAGAACCCTTCCAAGTAATCATTGTGTAAGATTTTCCAGAGTAAATTGATACTGGAGATATACACAAGCCTAAGTATATTTTCATCTATGAAGATAGACGCTGGTACTAACAAACAAAGAATGTATCAAATAGGGAAAGTCAAACTTGGGGCATCTGTTGGTGAAAGTCTTTAAGCATGTTCACATTTCCTAGAGATCTATCACAAGATGATGCAGCCAAGTCCAAAATATCGGGCTTGACTGCTAGTTAAAAACGAAGGAATGTTGTTTGTTCAGGCAAACATAAACCTATTCAAATTGCCGATGGGGGTTGAACTACCTAAACGCATCAATAGTTTTCTGTGAAATATGCCCCGTCGATCAATGCCAATGAAGCCAGAGATAGAGATGTTTGACTGGTCGAGCATGCAGTTTACTGGAGGCAATTATGTATCTAACTGAGTATTTGCTTATGCATAGTCCATTACAAGGGAAAACATTTCATCTTATTAAATGACAAAGTATCTTATTTTAACATCCACTTAAACCAATCTAGGTTGTGGAACATGTAAGAGGAAAATTTATGAAAATTTATGTATGATCCATTGCATCACACAATTTGAATCTGAAAGCCAAATCCAATTTCCATCCCAAAGTTGAGGTGTATTAAGTTGTTAGTCATCTTGCAGAAAGTAGGAGGTTATTATAATATGCATTCAAGTATTTTCTAGCGGAGTTCTATGAAGAGGATAATGTTTTGATCTAAGTCACTTGGTTCGATGAATTTCAACAATAAAGTTCGAAATTCGTCAAATTAAAATAAATTCGAACAAGTTCGTTGAAGTTCATCGAACTCAATGGCAAACTTCAAGACGAATTCGGACACGAATTCCTTTGTCATAGAAATCACTATGGTTCGTTTGAATTTGCTTGAGCATGATTGGGTTTGTTTTTTTGAGGTTTAAAAAAACAAAAAAAAACCAAAATCTAATACCTAAAACCAAACCCGTTGGCGGCCACACGATCCATTCTCTCCTTTGCTCACCTCTTTGTAGAGAGTCATCACCTGCGTTTCATAATCTATTCATTCTTTGTCGCCTCATCGTTTCCTTTGAGTATTGAGAATCTCGTCGTTCGAGCCCTGAATCGACAATCTTAACCCTCACATTGCACGCATTGGCACAATCTTGAGTCAACTACACACTGCACAGTTTGTCGACCCTGAAGGCTGAAGCGATAACCTTGAGGCTTGAGCGATGACTCACGAGTCTACTACACAATCTGCCATGACTCACGACGATTTCCAAGCTCAAGCGGCAAGCCTCGACCTTCATATAGCCTACAGGTTCAAACTTTATACTATAGCTCGTTGCTCGCCAATGGGCAACGACAGACCAGGGAAAATGACCCAAAGGTTGCCCCAAGAGTTTTGGGAAGAACTGTGAACATTGATCATTTGTAGAGCCGGTGCTAATTAGCTAATTATAACACAAGCACAAGTGAAAAAATGTGGAACAAGTAATGCTAAGCAATAGCTTTTGGGAAAATGCTGACAAAGTTTAAAAAATGTGTGGTACAATTGATGATGTGCTCCACATGGTTGATGGTGACAAGCCTTGTATGGTTTTTGTTTATTGCAAGTGCTTTTGATAATATGGAAACTGATTACCGGGAGATATGGGAAGTAATTGATCAAAGATGGAAGATGATGCATAGCCCTTTACATTCAATATCGTGCTATTTGGACCCTAGATTGTTTGGGTTAGCAAGACATCAAGATGACAAAATCATGAGTGGACTTTATGAGGCTATTGACAGGCTAAATCCAGATCCATCTCTTACCATTTTGGTTAGATCCTAGCTTAGGGCATACAGGTTAGAAGAAGGGATATTTGGAACCGAAGCAACAAAGTATGACAAGGTCGAAAGTGCTCCGGTAGTATGGTGGGATTTTTATGCATCAGGGGCCCAATAATTGCAAATTTTGCAATTTGTGTCTTGAACTAGGGATCAAGTGCATCAACTTTTGAAAGGAACTGGAGCGCCTTTGACCATATTTATTCCAAGAGAAGAAATAGGTTATCATATAGAAAATTAGAAGGTCTTGTTTATGTTTGCAGTAACTTGCAATTGGCTTTAAACAATGTGGCTGATTCATCTAATTCTTCTACTCCAATGTTTGAGCCCATTTCAAATGCATCAAGATGATTTCGACATTGACAATGATAGAGTCAGTGGTAAATCCAATGGTGATCTTGATCGTGCTTCTAGTGGCTTCACTGCCCCAAGTGCTCTTCATGATTTAGAACTTTTTGATGTAACCAATAGGCCATTGGAACACCAAGAATAAAACTTTTGATTATGTTCTATTTTATTTTTAGATACTCAATTTTGTAAGACATTTTAATAAGATTGTTCATCATACGGAGTGGATAAGTATTTTGAGTAGGAAACTGCGTTAGTTTTTGAGACTTTTCCTTAAAGTCTAAAAAACTAATGCAATTTCCTACTCACAATAGACATTTTAATGTTATGTTTCATGGTCATGTTTTAAGTTTTGAACAATATATAGTTTTAAAATATATGTTTAATTATTAATGTCGGCATGCAATTTTCATCTTTATCATGTGTTTAATGAGCGTATTGAATTTTATTACATATATTTTTGAATTTGAAAATTTTATAGTTTCTTGAACTTAATTTCAAACTTAATGCTGAATTTTATCACCTAAATTTTCTTTGCAATTTTTTTTGTCGAATTTCAAGGTCATCAAACTTGAACACGAACTCAAACTAGATGACTTAGGTTTCGATGCCATCATACATGCAACCTTTTTCGATGGGCTAAATGTTAAGGCTTCCTTGTTAATATCATGGTAGCTTCAGGAGGTATGAACCTCTATTGTGACCTATGACGAGACTAGAATCCTCCGGAAGGAAGCAAAGAAATGAAAGGAACCCTAGACAGGTTGTCGGCTGCAGAAATATATTTAATATGAATTTATTAATACCTAGAAGGAGAAGTCGGCCCCAGTTAAATTGCCCAGACTACTATAAATACAGGGCGCCTGTTCTCATTATTCATATCTCAGCAGTTGCAGAGAGAACTGGATCTGCGCAGGTGCAGTTGTAGCTTGTGCGCAAGTTTCTGGGAAGGTGTGCGCTAACCTCTGGGTGGGATTATCTGATCAGCTTGGGTTCTATTCTTGCTTGGTGCATTAGCCTCTCTTGGCTATTGGATTGCTACTAGGATTCTCTTCTCTTTCAAGGTCAAGGTGCTCGGAGGGTGGCTTCGACCTGTGGTTGGGTGACGAGGGTATCGTCAATGGTAAAACGAGCACAATCTTCTATATTCGAACATGTTCTGGGCCCACACCCCCTTCATTCAGCCTAAAACGCTGGAAGGAAGCATAGCTGCTAGATATTGAGCTCGTTGAGGAATTGTCGCTAGGGTTACTAGCAGAAGCAGCTTCCAAAAACACTACAGCTAGGGTTACTAGCAGACGCAGTTGCATAAACCCTAAATCTCCGATCCGACACCTTGTGATGGAGCATCTCGCCCAAGAAGAAGATATTCAGATGCGCCCTAACTCAGCGCACCTCTTGGCTCTCTCAGAAGACAGAAATGACGAAGTTGAAGCTTTGGATCAAGGCATGACTAGTTACCAGTCAACTGAAGACATGTGTGAAACAATCAGTCTTTTACACTACTCAGCACTTACCGGGACGATTGAAGATGATATGTGGATAATCGACATTGGAGCTTCCAGGCACATGACGGGAGATCAAGCCAGACTCTCAAATCTAAATGAGAGAAAGACATCGTACAAAGTGGAGCTTGGAGACAGAAGCACTTACTCCGTCGAAGGATTTGGACAAGCCTCCGTCAAGTTGGAATCAGGTAATCATGTTCACTTAAGCAATGTTTTATATGTACCCGGTTTAGAAAAAAATCTTGTATCAATATCATGTTTAGAAGACAAAGGAAACATAATAGCCTTCATGGATGGAAAGGTGTTATCATGGCATAAGAATTCCAGCAAATAGCCTTCATGGATGGAAAGGTGTTATCATGGCATAAGAATTCCAGCATAGAGGATGCTAGGGTTATTGGAAGTCGTGAAGGAAATCTGTATAGGCTACTAGAACAAAATGAAGAAGCTCTATTACATGACGAAGTCAACCCTAATGAACTTTGGCATAGAAGGTACGCTCATATCAATTATCAAGCATTACCTTTCCTTAGAAAAATGGTTGAAGGAATACCAGAATTGAAATCTACACATGAAGGAATTTGCAAAGGATGTGCCCTTGGGAAGAATATCAAGAAACCATTCCCAAGCAGCAACAACAGATCCAAGGAAATCCTAGATCTAATACACTCAGATGTTTGTGGTCCAATGCCAGTCAGATCTCTAGGAGGATCTCTTTACTACGTAATCTTCATAGATGACTATTCAAGAAAGACGTGGCTGTACCTACTGAAATCAAAAGACGAAGTATTCAGCAAGTTCCAAGAATTCAAGACAGAAATAGAAAACCTTACGAACAAGAAGATCAAGACATTAAGAACAAATAATGGAGGAGAATACACCTCGAAGGAGTTCGTTGCATTCTGCAAATCGGCAGGGATTAGGAGGGAGCTGACTGTTCCTCATAATCCTCAACAAAACGGTGTAGTGGAAAGAAAGAACAGATCTATCGAAGAAATGGTAAAAGCCTTATTGAATGATCAAGGTCTATCCATGTTCCTATGGGGAGAAGCAGCAATGACGACAATATATGTACAGAACAAAAGCCCTCATCGTATATTGAAGGACATGACACCAGAAGAAGCATTCTCAGGTAAGAAACCTAACGTAGAAAACTTAAGAATATTTGGATGTCCAGTTTACTCTCATATTCCCAAAGATAAAAGGAATAAACTAGAATCCTCAGGAAATAAGGGGATATTCGTGGGATATAGTGATTCATCCAAAGCTTATAGAATATATATTCCAAAACAACATAAGATAGAAGTAAGCAGAGACGTAACGTTCAATGAAAGGATGGCCTTCAAGAAATCCATTGAAGAAATTATAGAAGAAGAAGAACTTGAAGAACCAAATTGTTAGAATATTAGGGTAAAAGAAAACAACAGTCTCTTTTTAATTTTCAAAGCAAAACACTTTAGATCTGAAGCATGGACTAGATCTATAAAAGGCAGTGACAGTAGAAGATCACAATAAGATATATCAGATCTTAAAACCATAGAAGCAGACCCAGAAGAAATAGCAACAACAGATTAGATAAGGCTTATTCAATGTCAAAGTAAACTCAGGCTGTAGGCACTAAACAGGTTCAGATCATAGACATTGATAACAGTTCTATAGAAGCAACTGTAGATTCATAATTCAGACAGTAATAGAAGCAGAATAGAACTCAAATCATATACTAGAGCTCAGACTTTAAACAATGATAAATAACTCCTTCTAAAACAACAGTAGATCTATAGATCTAGTTCTGAAACAAGACAAATAATACTGAGCTACTTCTATATGACTGTGCTCAAGCACCAAATAATTCAGATCTGAACTTTAAGGGTAAGAGGTAAGAAATACATACCTGGTACCTGCCTTACCTTAGAGAAAGAGACAAAACCACAGTAGAGATTAATCCTGAATATTATGCTCAGTTAAAGGTTCAGTTCAGGATCAATAGTTGATCTTATTATGCCAAAGAGGAGAAGGAATTTTTCATGCCACCAGTTAGGGTTACTGAAACCAAAGACAAAACCCCAAACCCTAAGATAGAAACCCCATGGCTGAGAGAAACACAGCACACACAACAAGTGAAGAAGCGGCACCCTTAGCAAGTGTAGATACAGCCAATTTCTCAATAGGATTAAGGCTGCAGCACTACTCAACACCTTTGGAACTGAAACAACAAACCAGTGCTCAAAAAGGAAGATACGGCTATCATATAGTGGACAGCAGCTGAGATAGGCCGCGTCACCCTCAACAAACACTCTTTCAATAGATATATGAAGCGGTACCCTCAGCTAGCAAGTCTACAGCAGGCAGCGGCACCATAGAGTGTACACATAACTGCAGACAATGGGACGCGGCCTCCACAGGCAGCCACACAGCAGGACGCGGCCTCCACATAGCAGGTAAGGGCACGGCCTCTTCAGCAAATACCTCACGGCAGTCTCAGAACTCAAGCACACAGCAGTGAAAAGGGGACGACAACATCACAGGTCTGCAACAGCCAGGACTGAGGCCGCAAGGGATCTCCACGCTCTCATAACATAGAAGGATGTATGAAAGAATGTATATTCAAGTGGGAGAGGGGAGGGTCCTTTTTATAGTGGTTAGGGTAAGGGTTAGGGCTAGATTAGGGCACGCTAGGGCAAGGAGGGGTAGGTTTAAGTTAACAATAATGTCACATGCTTAAATTATGAATTTAAGCATGTGACAGTAAACTTAACCCATAATAATAAAACAAAACCCACAATCAAGAAGGTAAAGCCCACAACCAATAAGACAAGGCCCACAAACAATAAAGTAGAGCCCACAAACCATAAGGTAAAGCCCACAACAAAAAGACAAAGCCCACAACCAACAAGGACCCCAGAACAATCAACCAAGGACAAGTGGGGTTTAACAAAGTGGCATTACTCATTCCTTCAAGTCATATGGTGAACCTATTACTTTATCATCACAGCATATGGGATTTTCTCCCTCTTGTGGTTATGTCC